>RDPX01000002.1:1631880-1659361 GCA_003991215.1 Morbakka virulenta | reverse complement strand
TTTGAACCTTTCTTGTAAATTGGCTTTAATTTTGCTATTTTGCAATCATCTGGGAAGTCGGACAAGGATATTGATAAGTTGCATAATTCTGTGACAGGAGAAGCCAAAATGGAAGCACCGTCTTTAAGAAATTTTCCAGTAAGGTTATCCAATCCTGCGCTTTTATTAGGATTTATTTCTTCCAATAGCTTTTCTATAGCATTGGGTGTTGTTGGTTTAAAAGAAAGGGTTTTGCCATCGAGATTTAGTTGTTGGTAGTATCTCTGGACTGTATGTTTGTCAAATTTCTTCGGGGGTACTGGGAGTTTCTTGACTAAGTCGTCTGCTAAATTCGAATAAAAGTCTTTGAAAATTTTAGTGTTAGATTTAGGGTTAAAAACTAAGTTGCCGTTTTTTTCTAGGCAAAATGAGGGAGGTGACTTATGTTTTGAGGGCAGGCATAAAGACTTCAGTGACTTCCATAGTTCTTTAGGTTTACCAATATTTTCGCTGAGTTTCTTTACGACAAAATAAATATGAAAATACGTTGGAAGTTCTTTGCCTAGATGGACAAACTGAATAGGTCAATACCATAGCAGAATGTCTTTGTGCCCCGCTGCCCTTCTAAGTTTAAATGCTAAGGAAAGTAAGGCCAACTTTTATAAGCAAAAAGAAGGTGGCATAGACTAGCGACAGAGGGAGAAGAATAAATTGGTCTGTGAGATCAAACATCTAGGTTCATGCATTAGTGACTCCTTGCAAGTTATATTTATTATTAAAAAGCTCAAACCTGGTCAGCATGACCATGCAACAGGGTCAACAGGATTTGAAAATCTACTTTGAAGAAAGAGATGAAGATCAGATAGTTAAAAAAAAACGGCAGAAAGTGTTTATCATACGGCTGTGAAAAATGAAACATCACAAAAACCTAAGAGGAAATGTTAGATATCCTTTACACTCTAGTACTCCAAACAGCATCAAACGTTGTCTGTAGAGATCACAGACCAACTTTAAGTCGTAAGGACTCCTTCCAAAGTTGGCAGTCAAGATTAGAGAAAGGAGCAAGAGGTTTGCTGGACATGCAAAAGACACAAAGAATAATAACAATAATAATCAAAACCTGGGATATTACAGACTGTAGGAAGAAGAACCAATAGAAAAAGGCAGTAAAAGTCTTACAATGACACACTGCTTGGAGATACTGGGCTAGCTGTAACTAGAGAAATGAAAACTGAAATAATGGATAGAGTGGTTTAAAAGGTGAAGACTCATACTGTGTAGGCTAATGTTCGACCTAAGTAAATAAGTATGTTAGTAAGTAGATAATAAATTCTTGGAGAGGATCAAGTGAAATAGTTTTATCTTATGTTAGTTTAGCTCTATTGGTAAATGGAAAGAAGTGCTCCTAAACGTGCTTTATACTGTAACTTTAAGTCATGTATTATCCAAGGATTCCGAGATTCCGGATTCCAAGGGTATACGTAGATAAAGTTATGTTCTTATGAAGGGAAACTAGCTTTTTCATTCTGCAATTAGTCTTGAAATTTCATAGGGTGGCGAGGTATATTCCCAAAGAACAACAGACCTTTTGTTCTTCTGCTCTCATTTTCCTGTTAAAAGTGGGCAAAACCTCAATTGAGCTGGTGTTTTCCAATAAAGCTATTTTACTATCAAACTGCGTATAACTATAGGTCTTTGTACGTCGATTAATTTTCAAAAACACCCAGTTACCTTGCTGTTCCCAATGACGATTACACCATACAAAAATACCTCCATCATTTAAAAAAACCGTATTGTCTGCCACGAACTGAAATACAGTTGTTTATGATTTCAAATGCCAGTGCTATATGACATACGTAGGCTGTGCATGCTTGGGGTTTATTGATAGAATTAAACACCACATCTGCCTGGCAGTTACAGATGTCTTACGTTACTTCAGATCAAGCCAGCAGTAAAAAATGTGCTTGCCCAACTGTTAATTGTGATTCAGCTACAGAGCAGTCTCAATTGCTTTACAGAAAATGCGGTGTAAAATTTGGGTATCACACAGTTCAAAGCGATTAGCAGGACTGGCTCTGTCTTCTAATGAGGAGTATTAGAGGCAAAACACACGATGCATAAACCTGATCAAACCAAGGAAGACATTCACACAGAAAAGGTAATATTATTAGTTAAAACGGCATTTTTTAAACCCCTTTTTGGTATTGAACAATTTTGAAAATGAATTAACTATCTGTGACAATACAATAGGAAAAGGAACATGGGCAGCTATGAAATGACTTAGAGAAATTTTGTAACGCAACTATGGGGAGATGATAAGAGCCTGAATCACAGAAAATGTATTCCATCTCATAAATTATATGACTTGTGTTCCAAATTATTTAATAATGTTTAATTTGAAAAAAAGCGAGTCCAGAAACAAGTTGTTTTGCAATATCTTTGACAGGAAACCTCAGTTAATTGCATTACAATCCAAAGATTTGAAGATCACCCTTATTAGCTTAGACAACTGTGTATGAACGACGGGTTGTCTCTTCTTACTTGAATGATAGATGGTATTTACATCGTTACATTATAAGCAATATTTATTGGATCCCAGCTGAGAAACACACTCCATTATTGAACCTTTTTAATCATCAACAAGGCACATTGTAGACCATACCTAAATATACCCCTCAGTATGACCTAGTTGTTAAGTAATTGACCTGAAACAACACAAGCCAATACATTTTGGTGCAAGTGAAGTTAGGATTGATTTTAAGCAATTTTGAAGGGCTCATTAAAAAACTGACTTACACTTTACCTGATTAGTTCCAGTTCTCTTTGATCAAAAATGCCTGTTTCAATGAAAATCAAGGTTTTACCTTTGCTAAAGGCAAACAGTCTTATTAAGAAATGTATTAAGAGTGGTAGGAAAAGATAAGTTGCTCTTAAGAAGGTTATTCCCTGTTGGACAGAGAAGTCTTCCTGAGCAAGCATAATCGCTACATCTTATTACACGGAAATAACCCGCGTATCTAATTAAGCCGCACAACAAGGAAATAGTCATAATTAAATCTAGCTTTAAATCATGTGGCTTAATTAACAGTTGTAAAAAACACGAAAAAAATCCAAACAACATGGAAACAGGTTTGAATTATAGTATCCAAATCTTTCTTGTAAAAAATAATTCCATTGGAAAATCAAATTTTATTTTTTAATATTTATATTGGGTGCGCCTTAATTTGAATATTTTTTCAAAAGCATAAAATCATGTCTTAATCATTGTGCGGCTCAAGTTGGGTGTTCTTAATTAGGTACGCTGTTGATTTTCTTGCAATTAGGTATATCTTATAACGCAAGATAGCTTTAGAACCGCTATTAGTACAGATTTAAAAATGAACTAATTGCATTTGAAAAGGTATTTGATCGTGGACGATCTTATTGCTACTTAACTAAGTAGGTGTAACTTGCATAGAATTAAACAATATTTCAATTAGGAGCCCCTTTTCCCTCAGTGGGCTCCAAAATATCATTGGAGAGTTTTTAATAAGAGTATTTATTAACATATAGAATTAGCATCTCAATATACATAGAGGATTGCTACTAGTTTTTGCTAATTATATTAGTCACATTTGAATTCAATGCAATTATTGATTTTAGCAACATGTGTATGAGTTGAGGACTCCATGAGTTAAGTTTAAAAACAGGTAAAACATTTATAACAAGCTTTTGTGACGGCTATATACAATAACGTCAAAAAGAAAATGTCTAACCAACTTGATCTATTTTGTAGGCATCTTAAGGAGAATCTTAAGTGATTGGTAAATTCACCAATCTTGATCTTTGTTCTTTCCAGACGTCGGCAGCGTTGAAGAACAACTTGTCCATGAGTTTCCCTAATACACTTAAAAATTCTGAACTTTATGGACTCAGAGGAAGCCATAGATGTAAGAGCTTTATCATGTCATGAGACGATGAAAGAAGTATCTCTCGAAATGTAGTTCGGAAAAAAGCTTGCGACTCATGACATGATAAAGCTCTTACATTTGATCTATTTTGTTGAAGTTAAAGACTGGTAGTTTTTATGGTCCCCAAATCAGACAGTTTGTTAAAAGTAGAAACTTTTCTAATTCCATCAATGGAACAGAACTAGAAGACTAGTCAGTGTTTATAAAAGTAATTTAAGAATTTCCTGGACAAAATAAAGCTGACAATTGCAAATACTTTTAACATGCTTGAAAAATTTCCTGGTTTTTTTTTTTAAACATGGTTACTAAAGTCCACTTCGTTTTACAATCGATTGGAAAAATGTGTAAACCATTAGGATCGTGTTAGGGATGAAAAAGTTGAGGGTTTATATCAGGAAATAGAAATAATGAAAGAAAGACACGAAGGAAGATGGAACCCTAAATGAATGTCCAAATATTAGAATTTGAAAGCTGATATTCTAGGCAAGGAGCCGTTTTTAAAAATCACGCAAAGAAAGACTTTTACTGTGATATTTTGGCTTTTTGATGAATGTGTTGGGGTTTTTTATTACTCTAGAAAAGTCAATGTTTTTTACTTTTAAAATAATAGAAGTATCCTGATGAAAATATGTTGGGAACAATTAGTTCCTAATTCCAATTGTGTGAGGTTTTATCTTAGAATTTTTACTGTCCTTTAGCACTTTTGTGCATTTTCCCCAGATACAGTTGTATTCAGAATAAGAAAACCTAGATCTACCTACAAAAATCAATACTGTTTATTAATTTAGAGCCGCCTATTTGTTTCAAAATAGTTCTAACACTGCTTGCACCATTTCAAAGAACACTTTTTGTTAACCTCTGTGATATGAACAAGGTGTTTTAACAACTTACCTAGAGTCCAACAACTGTGCGTTATTAAGCACATCAATAACAGTTGCTCCTGATCCACACTGTATTTGACGTGGTGCAGGAACATCAGCATCATCGTCTCCTACCACTTCAACTCGGAGTCTAATATATTGTGTCATTTTGCTATGAGAAGCGGAAAAATACATGAAAAATTAAAAAACATTCGAGTCAATATCTCCTTTACAAATTTTGTTATTTACAAATTTAATCAAAGACAAAACAACGATAACAAACTTTCCATGGTGTCAACTTAGATTCTATTGACAAAAATAGAGATTGTTTTGTCTTTTCGCTATTAGAATATTAATTACAAAATTAATTATTCTTTGAAAGTATGGAGCGTTAGTAGATGACTCAAAAAGCAGCAGGTATCCTAAAATCTATTTTTATACACAAGAACGATAGGAAACCTTTAGTTTTTTACAATGTACATTAAAATATGACAACTGGGTGAAAATATTAGAACGTATTATTTGCAGAATATCAAAGAAATTCAGAGGCTTCTTAAATAGAGTCAAATTGCACAAATGATTGTATACAAGGTATGTTTGACACGTGCTTGCAGATCTCCAGGTCATTTAGTAGTAAATATTCTCCTGACAAGGATCACCTACAAAGCAATAGCAACATCCGTGAATATAATTCTATTTAACCCAGTGTCTTCACAGATTTCGCTTGCAATTTCTGTAACAGGATCAAGTTCTTTCTGGTACTGGTTCCAATGAGTTGCTTTCAGAAATTGTAGAAATGGAACTTATTTGTTTCGCTATCAATGTTGGTTTTACGTAAACAAAAGCTGCTTTACCATCGCATAAAGAGAAGAGAGTAAGTTCTACACAATTCAACTAAAACTTGTCGTCGTTCAGTATGCTGCAAAGAACTCTATTGAGGGAACTGCAGTTGAATTAAATGTCAATTATCATTCTGTTTGCAAATGAAGAAAATTTTAGAATCCCTCTTGTCCACAAGTAGTACCAAAAGTCGTAAATGCCAAAAAACGATGGTGGAAGAAAGCTGTTGAGTGAAACAATGAAAGAACGGATCCTTTAATAGACTCCTGATAGTCGCACAAAAAGGCTTGAAATATCAAAAAAACTTATTTATAACGAAGAAAGAAAAAGTAGGAATACTTATACACTGATATATACACCTTTGCCTTCGAATTCTTTAAAGCCTTATAACTTTGAAACATCGTACGCAATATTAAACTAGGTTTTGAAAATATACACCCTTCAAAGACGTACATTTTATAGGAAACTAAGATCTCGGTCCAGTACTGACAGTTTTTTGAAAATTATCACTAAGTACCAAAAATTTTCACCAAACGTTGTTGCTGATAGACAACCCAAAGCGATATGAAGCCACTTTTAAAGCCAGCAAGGGATGGTTGACAAAGTTCGTGACCCTACAAGGCCTGTTTATAAGAGAGAAAATGTCCATTGCTCAGAAAGTTATTGATCTGCTGATTATCAAACTTGCTTTTTTGATACTGAAAGTTCGTCGATTGCGTTTGAAATTCAAATTTGAGCTTGCGGAGGCTGTTGCTTTTTATGAAACTCCAGTCTTGATGGATATGGCCTCTGCAAGTACCGCAGAAATCCGCGGTGCAAAGACTGCCAGTTCGCAAACAACTGGATACAAAAAATGTCAAGTAACAGTAGGGCTGACTGGAAAGGAAAATGGAACAAAATCCAACCCTTTCATCGTTTATAAAGGGAAAAAACAGGAAGTTTATGCTTTGCAGAAAGAGTTTGAGGACAAATGCCTGGTAGCTTAATTCATCATTGGATAAATTGATACAAATCTTGCCTTGAATTATATAATTAAGTCCCAGGCAAATTCTCTTTCCATCGGTGGCTATTAGTCTGAGACTGAATATCATTTAATGCCGTCAGTGCAATCATCACTTACGTCGTAAGCATGATCAATATCGATGTCATTCCCGACATTGATAAAGGACATAGGAAAAAAGACCAGGCAAATTCTCTTTCCATCGGTGGCTATTAGTCTGAGACTGAATATCATTTAATGCCGTCAGTGCAATCATCACTTACGTCGTAAGCATGATCAATATCGATGTCATTCCCGACATTGATAAAGGACATAGGAAAAAAGACATTAGTGANATAAATTACAATTTAAAGTTAATTTACAAACTTTTGTATAAATTAATACTAAAAAGAATGTTGCATAAAAATATTACAATTTGAGTTAAAATAAAAAATAATGACAGATCACCCCTAATTGAAGTGGCAGGGATAACATTAAAAGGTCAAACTGACCTTATTTCCATAATGGTCCCTTATTACTCTAGATAGAGTGAGAATGCTTTCAATGATCGAAACCCAGACTTTAATAAGACATTCCTATATGGGCAACCCAACACCATTTGACTCTGGTCTTCAAAAGTTGCTCTTTGCTTTCGTTAAGAAATAAATTCACTTTGATCTTTTATTGGTTACTATTAAATCATTGTTTGAGATTGTTTTGTTTGCAAAAAATCCAATAAGCTGACAATGCCCACGCTATCTAGCAATTCACGAAAATCTCATCTAATTCTTATTGAGAAAAATTTAAGCTTCTTTTATATAGCTGATTATACTATCTATTTTTGAATAAAAAATATGTCTGGCTTATCCTACTCTTATTTCTCAGTCGCAATTTACATTTAATGAATCTAAGATAACAAGGTAACTTCATCTTCTATTCATTGTAATCTTGCGCCATCTACGCAAATGATCCAACCTGGTATTTTAGGGATTCCGATTTTCTGCTACGCTATTTTGTTTTTATAAACAATAGATATGAGTAACGGGGTCATTTATATACGATGGATTTCCAGGACCAATTGAACCAATAACCCTTTATTTGAAGTAAAAGTAAATAAGTCTGCTCTCTCTCTCTCTCTCTCTCTCTCTCTCTCTCTCTCTCTCCCTCTCTCTCTCTTTCTGTCTCTCTCTCTCTCTGTTTTTTTCACCTCTTCACTTCGAAATAGAACATACAGATCTCCAAAATGTCATTAGAGTGGTGTAAAAATGATAAACTAAATAGCAGAAGCAGAACTTTAGAAAAAATTGCAATACAATTCATACAAATATGTGTTATAAAAAAGGTCACAGTAAACTTCAGATCCTGAAATGCATTTAAGGTGTAAACTGGCTACAGACAAAGAAAGACATTTTTACAGTCTCTAAACAATTGGGCTTCGAAAAACAATTTGAGCTGTAATGAACTGATCCATGCCTGCAGTGATAGGATGGTCTGGAGTCGCATGATCGCCGATGCCTGTATCAGGTTTGGCACCTGACAAACCATACTGATATTCTATTCTATATGGGGAAAATGCAACGGTTCTTAGTCATGTAATACCCATCATACCGTTTTAAATTCTATGGAATATTTTAGGCATAAGAACGTTATAAAGAAGATTAAAGGAAGTCTGCCATCTCAAGAGGGTACTCAATGTAAAGAGAAACAACTAGGTCTGTATTTCTTTTTAAAAATGCAGTATTTCCCGCTGTGAAACGAGCAATCAGATAAACAAACAAGAGTAAATTACAGCAGATTTGTATTTTTTCAGATTGGTCGGCTTATTTGTCATTGTATGAGGTGCAGGGATTACCTTCAAGGAAAAGTGCGAAACCCTTTTAGGATGAACAAACACTATATGCTAAATCCCGCTAAATTAAACTGAACCTCAAATATCTATTGTTGTAGATTATTGATTCAAAGGCTTTGTTATTATTTTCCTCGACTTCTTTAACTTCCACCACTGTCTTTTCTCTTGCCATTCCATTATATTTGACTAAGATTTTGTAAAATTCTTGCATAATTTTTCATCTTCAGATACAAGCAAGTATATCCAGTACAATTTTTTTAAAATTTGGAGGCAAGCTACACTCAAAAATAAGCAAACCATCTCCAACGAAGTTTACTGCAATCATAAATTACCCATCAGACTCTTTGGCCAATGGTCCATACCTCAGATTCACTTATGACGTAAAATCTCGTTTCATATTTTCCAACCATTCATCGTGACCCTTTATCCAATAATACCCATTAAACTGTGCATTCCAACAAAAGTAGGGGGTTTAAAAAAGCAGAATTCATCTTTTTGAAACCATTGATGTTCAGAACTTTTAAATTAAATTATCATTTACAAGTAAATTCCTAGTTGTAAACAAGACCGCAACTATCACACTGTCATCCTTGAGATCCTGGTTAAAGAAATTTATACCAAACGTGAGAACAGTAGAAACGCCGTTACTTGAGCACGCGCTGTCAACTTTGGAATAAAGCAAGCAGTTTTACTTTATGTAAACACCGTAAATCGTTTTACGGTTATTTATGTAATGTAGGTGTTTTACAGGAGTCGTCATTGTGCATAAGGCTCGGCCCTATGTGCATGATTGGGACGAGATATCCAGTTATTGGGATCTGAGAAAAACGTAAAAAGTAAAATATATGATTGTTAAAGTGATGCACTTAAGAAAGAATGCCGATAGCTCAGTTGGTAGATCATGTAATCATGTCAGCCATAGGTACTGGCTCGTATCCAATTTGAATCTTTCTATATAATGTTTAAATTATTTACCAGATCCATAGCTACTTCATCTACACATTTTCGGTGGAATATAATTGTAGATATCAATGTAGTTACCAATTTTTGAATTGACGACCCTGTATACATCTTCATAACAAACAAATAAAATTAATCAAACGCTCAGATGAAGCCTTAAAAAGAATAAACAATGTCTGTTTGATGCTAAATGACAACAAAGAAAAAAGTAGATGAGAATTATTTCACCAGATATTTTTATAAAGTTTCTATAACATATCATAAAGTTTAATGACGAAGGAAAAAGGCATATCGAAAATTTTAATCACTGCAATTATGAATGGATTGTGTACCTTTTGTGTATAATGCTCTGTTATACGCACTGAGGGCGTTTTGTTTTTAATACAAGAGATTATATATATATATATATATATATATATATATATATATATATATATATATATGTACCTGTTTAGTTATGTGCATTTGGTTGCATACACAAATTCATGGAGTGTGAATACAGATATTTTTACTTTTAGTCACCTATCGGTCTATTTATTTATCTACCATCTCTTTGTCTCTCCATTTAGTATGATGGATTTGACAGTGTTTTAATAATGAAAATGGAAAACAGGCTTAGCTATAGGGAATGAGATCCTAGCTAAACATCTAACGTAATCAGAGAGCTACAGTAAGCTCTGGTACATCTTGTAATTCACTTTCAGTCATATTCAGATTTCCATTATTCCCTCAGGCTATCAAACGATTTTCTTGTTTGGCTAGAAATAATAAAATAATTGTATCCCAAAGTGATTATAAAATGACATGGAGGTTGTGATTTCTAGTTTCTTAAAAAAGGTCTGTGGGCTGAATAATGCGTGTCATGTATTAATTTGCATCTGACCATATACCTTGTGAAATTTCGATTTTATAGTAGAATAATATCATAAAACTTGCAATTACGAAATTTGTTTGACCTCACCTATAAAATCTGATCAAGTTTTCCTCTCTCTCCTGTTGTTATAATCAGGTAATGCGTTAGTGGTGTTTAAACCCAAGTTATAAATTTGTATGAAACTAAGAGTCTCTTTTGTCAGGCTAATCCTTTTAAAGTAGTCGCCTTTGACTCATGCAATAAAGACATCCGCCTGTATTTTAATTATATAAAACCCTTGTGTATCTAAGAGTAAAAAGAAGCACTATTCAAGAAGAATTAGCTTCAGCGTTCATTATTTTTTATGGATAGTAGTGAAAAGGCGACGAATAAGGAAGGTTGTCTGTCATTTTGTTCTGCTAGTCTTCCTGAGAATATTTATAGTCCTAATAATTATGTTATTTTTACAAGTCAATTCACTGTAAAAATTATTCTGAAGACAATTTATTTAATTTGTTTATACTCATTTTTTCTAAACCCTTGGGTCTTACATACATTTGTTCGAAAATGTTTAGCTGAGGCAGTTTCTATCAGGTGTTAAAATTTCTGATTGATTTCAGAATATCTAATAATGAAGCTTTGGTTTGTTTATACTATCATTGTGATGATTGTCCATCACATCATATTACTATGTCACCTTGCGGTTGTAAGGTAATATAGTATACATAAAGAGATAAAAGTGAAAATCCACACCCTGTAAAATATAAAAAAAGTTGAAAGTGAATAGTCTATATGCAGTCATATCTCCAGTACTTTTGTATGAAATATTTCGACCAGAGGCTACTAGCAAACACCAACATGAAGATCTTCGGAGGGGTCTTTATAATATCACCCTTTGACTAATGGTAATATAGGAAAAAATGGGCTGGAATATCCAGGGTGGTAGAGAAAGCAAATCAAAAAAGGGTTGGATGATTTATTTGTATGTGGCAAAAAGATAAAAGCAACCACATCAAGCATATGACGGATACTAGGGAGCAGAGTAGACAAAACAGAGAATTTTAATATCGTAGATAGATAGCATATCTACAGGACTTCAAAGATTGCCAAAAATAACAGAAAATATTTTGAGTAGCCAACCAAACCCAGTTAGACCAAGGCTGNTTTCAGAATATCTAATAATGAAGCTTTGGTTTGTTTATACTATCATTGTGATGATTGTCCATCACATCATATTACTATGTCACCTTGCGGTTGTAAGGTAATATAGTATACATAAAGAGATAAAAGTGAAAATCCACACCCTGTAAAATATAAAAAAAGTTGAAAGTGAATAGTCTATATGCAGTCATATCTCCAGTACTTTTGTATGAAATATTTCGACCAGAGGCTACTAGCAAACACCAACATGAAGATCTTCGGAGGGGTCTTTATAATATCACCCTTTGACTAATGGTAATATAGGAAAAAATGGGCTGGAATATCCAGGGTGGTAGAGAAAGCAAATCAAAAAAGGGTTGGATGATTTATTTGTATGTGGCAAAAAGATAAAAGCAACCACATCAAACATATGATGGATACTAGGGAGCAGAGTAGGCAAAATAGAGAATTTTAATATCGTAGATAAATAGCATATCTCATTGAACTTAGAGGACATCAAAGATTGCCAAAAATAACAGAAAATATTTTGAGTAGCCAACCAAACCCAGTTAGACCAAGGCTGAAAGAAGAAGAAGAAAAAGAAGAAAAGAAGAAAGAGAAGAAGAGAAGAAAGAGAAAAAAAGAAGAAGAAGAAGAAGAAGAGGAAGAAGAAGAGGAAGAAGAAGAGGAAGAAGAAAAGGAGGTGAAGAATCCAGTTGCTATAGCTTTAGTTTTGTGTATTTCAGATTGTATTGATGTCTTCTGCTTTTTTCATACCATCAATTGGAGATAATATTTTGTTCCCTTAATCAAAAAGTTTTTTTCCCTTAATTTCCCTATTACAACCAGTTAATAAAAAGCTGTATGTTTTGACTTAAAACGTTACAAGAAACTACTGTTGTCAATAAGAGATCCGTCCTTGTCACCACTATGAAATGATCTATGACATTCTAAATTCTGTAGTATGAACGCTTGCCTTTCAGCGAGAAAACTAGCCATTAAAGTATAGTCATAAATAGTCATCTTGTCTATGCTAAAAATTCAAAGGAAACCAATGCGAATAAGGAAAACTGTATCAACCGTATTAGCTCGTAAGATAAGTACTTGGCACCTTGGTCCACATACATATAAAAGAAGTAAATTGAGCATTACATGAACCAAAAGTAGTGTTGTGGTCAGTGTTTCTCTAACCACGTTTTTGTCCCCTATCAAGGCAAAATTTCATGTTGATATAACTTAGTATTTATAATTATTATCATCATTATCAGGCCAAGTATGCATAAAACCAAACAAAGTACTGTAGTCTCGCGAAGAATAAAGAGTTTACAAATGATAGTAGCAGAATTTGCTAAGGTGGCAAAGATAAGAATTTTAATTCGTTATAAAAACTATGACAATGAAGTTGTGAGGTACTCTGCGTTGTTGATCATTAATTCTTGTAAGAACTCCTGTGAAAAAAATTGTTATGTTTCAAAGAGGGTCTTAAATCGGAATTAGTTTTTATTAATTGTGCTTACCTCTGGAGCTATTAACATCAGAGTTTACAATGTTTGAATAGGAGTTCTTTCACAGTTCAAGGGATTTTTTTCGGATTGTTTAGACCACTTCTCAATTTTTTTCTGCTCGGTGGGGAGTGAATATTCCCCTTTAATCTACATTGAAATTTTACAAATTGGCTCTCTGTGACAGACTAATTTGTTTGTACTTTCACTGTAGGCTGTGGAGTTTTACTTACATATCACAGCCAAAAGCCGCTGCATTAATCGTGAATTATGCTAGCCAATGTTTGTTTGGCAAAGTTGATGACCATCAACCTATACAATACCTGCTGGTAAATTTTGGATTTAATGAATGATTATATATTGCTATCATGCAATTTTCTTTATTCAGCTATACTACAAAACCGTTGAATGACATTGAATGTATTAAGTCAGCAAAAATACTGAAAAGTTATCTTGTTAGATTTATTGTTTTTAATATGAAAAAGTAGAAAGAAATCTATTCTCCCAAATCACACTAAGCACTTGATAAAGAAAAATCAATACAATTAACTCTATTTGTTTACCACCAATGAAGCTTCCATGAGTATTAGTTTTAAAAAGTCTTCCTGACATTTTTTTGGTAGCTTCTTAAAAATGTCGAAACCTTTATTTTACTGCAATTACTAGCCTGTTACAACATTGTGAAACACTTGGCAACATCTCGCGACATTTCGTAATCACAGGATAATTTTTTTTTCACAGAGCCACAGAAAGAATAACAGAAACAGAAAAATAACACAAAAAATGTGGCGTTGTTAATGAGACTGTGATTTGAGGAAATCCATAAAAACATCATCTGACTTTTTAGCTTCTCCATCTGGTGTAAAAGAGAAGGAACTCGTAACATTAATCTATACTATACTTAAATCATAGCATAGGATTTGAGAACTATATGGGTACAAAACGTCTCATTGAGGGGCGGCGTGCAATATAATTACCGAAGAGAAACACCGTTTTTGTAATCAAGTATTCCACTGAATGCTCAATTACCGCCTCCCTATTTCTCAAAAGAGCATTTGTAACTGCGTTGGTACATTTTTGAGAGTTATGATTTACATGATCTACTATCGTTGTGAAAAATACAACGACATAGAAAATTTAAAAGGTTGATCTGGTCGTCCAAAATCCAGTCCAACTACCAAACATTTTTCAGAGCACATTTATTTAGGTTTTTAGCAGCTAAAGATATTAAATAAAAAACACTTAGTGTTCTTCTTTTTGTGTGTGTACTGTGTATTTGAGACAGAACTGACCAACCCTGTTTTGAAAATCTTTGGGATGGTGCAATCAAAAAGAAACAATGCCAATCTGTTGGCAACTTAATGTCATAATATTCGTGTTGACATGCACGACGCCCGAAATGTAGTTCAGCTTCTAAAATTCCAGACATCCAAGTAAGACTGCGAGAAGGACAAAATCCCAAAAGAAAATTCAACTGGGGTTAATAGCATCATACTGGGTTTTATAATCAACTCAGCAAAAAACAGCTGTGATTCTTCAATGGACTCCACTTTCACTCTCATTTGTGACAATTTCTTTTACTTAAATCCATCCCAATCAGTAAATGATACCAATTAATATTTGTTTGCATCACCATGGATAAATATTTTGCTGAAAGGACATTTATCCGCCTCTACACTTTTTTTAATCTTACCAAAATATATTTCTAATTCTATATCATGAGGGGAGTGTCGTCTCACTCAATCTCCAAAGCACTGAGAAGTTTGTTGGCAATGGGAATATTTCAACCATTAAACTAAGTGGAAAGATTGGGGTAACCACGCCCAAAACAGTAGAAATTATTAGCAAACTGCTATCTCTTGTTACGCAGGACGTTTTATAAAGGACCTGACCAAAACAATTTCATCTTAAACTAATTAAGCAAAATTTATTGCTTTAATACTACAGTGAACAGTTAGCACTTGGTAAAACAAAAATGGGCCTCAGCTAAGGTGCACTGTCTAGCGCAATTCAAAATTTAATTATAGATCACCATCTTGCAAACATAATACTGTGGATACGAATCTTGTTGGTGTTAGGATTCTCATTATCGTTATTCTGACTCCAGTAACGGTTTAATATTTTCACTGAAAAGACATGTAATGTAAATACAACTCAACTATTCATTGTCGGAAAAACAAAGTTAGAAAGTGTAGGTTTAAGAGAAAAATCTTCACCTAACCCTTCACATGACAAGAGTTGTGATACTTTCAACAGACTAAATTTACTTTTTAGATATGATATCCACTTTGTTCCCTTTAAGTCCGTTTTTTCAAGAAAAGAAAGACCAAAATTAAATAAAGGTAAAATCAAAGTTAAGACCACATCAAATGACATCAACTATTTTTTTTTAAATTTTCTTTCTTGGAAATTCACTAGACTTCCCAAGAAAGAAAGCCATTTCGCGTTTTTATTACCAAGGGTTACACGACGAATATATTGTGAACAGATTCCTCTCGGGTCCAAATTTACGATCAGCGTCCTCTTCTTTTTCACTGCTTCGACTGAATCACCAGTCCAACGACAGATACTAAAACTAAAGTACTTTCATGCAAATCAACTCAAGAAAATTAAGTATACAACCATACCAATCCTTTGAACCATATTTTATCTGTCTGTTTGATGGCAGCCTGCTTTTCTCATGGCAACAGATAACGTACAAAAATTACCTCAAGTATGATAACTTCAAAATTTCAAAAAAAATGAGATTTTTGCTTACCCTAAGCAGTTCCCACTATAACAAATGATATGAAAAGATCATCTAAAGTTCAATAAATATATTCATACCTGGATCTCGTTGGGATAGAACTATTTTTAAATCAACACATCATTACAGAAAAGTGGGTGTACATACCTTTGTTTATCCTTTTCTTCTTTGAAGTAAACAGCCCTCTCTTCCACTGATACCGAAACTACTGACAGGAGTGTATTTTACGACTTTCTATTAAACACAAGTAAACTGCATGCCGTCAAAACATAAAACACTTTAAAATCAAAAGAACAATATTATCTATTGCTGTGTTAAAACAATCGAATTGTTTGATCTCTTTAGACCTTTCAACTTTTTTTTCAAAATAACTATACCATCGGTTGACGAGCCTAAGCTTTATCGATCATTCAGTGAAAAGGGAGGGTACCGATATGGAAATTGGCAGACTGAATTAATAACTTAAGCTAAGAAATGGCGTTAATGCTCTGGAGTAAGAAGATTTGGATTGAGACACAAAGATTGTAACGACAGGAAATTGAGCTGTATGACGTGAAAAACAAACACTTCAAGCACCACACTGATTGCTTTGTTAGCTTACAAACATTTCATCTTTTCCAAGCTTTGTTTGCTTATATGAGAATTTGCCCTGAATCAAGTGGGATAGTAATCCTAGTGTTGGAAAATAAGGACTAGTTTTTCATTTGTTTGGATTTTAAAGGACAACTTGTTTTGAATAGTAAATGGATTTGAAAGGATAAAAGGTGGCTAGGTACAAGACCAGTTATATTATACTAAACTATAGAACAGCTAAGTGACTTATTGGAGGGAGGAAAGTCCAAAAATAAAATTAAAAATTAATTAAAAAAGGGAGAAACTAAATCACTTATCTTTCAGTTTCTCCTTTATATTATAAAAATCTGTTGTGGGTTATAGATCTTTTAATTGTGCTGCATGGAAAAACGTATTCATGTTTTGACTCTACTGGATACAAATATTGGTGCAAGATCAAACCAATAAATTTGAGTGGCTACTGTGGGATAAACAAAATAATCTCATTTATGAAAATTCTTGTAAACAAAGTTAATCTCATATCTATAATGTTTCAAGAATATACTTGATGAAATGACGAAGTGAAGAAACAACTGCATTAATGAAGTAAGTGGATAGCATGCACAGAATGCAGAGGTTAAAAACAGGAAGTTTTTTAAAGAATGGAAGAAGTTTTTGCAAGGAATGTTGATATAGCACAGAAAATTTTCTACTGGATAAAAATTTTAATACCATCCCAAACCCTTTCCATTGACCCCACCCACCCCCGTGATTAATAGCAACTAGGAAGTAACAGTACAATCAGAGAGAGAGAGAGAGAGAGAGAGAGAGAGAGAGAGAGAGAGAGACAGAGAGACAGAGAAGAGACAGAGAGAGACAGAGAGACACAGAGAGACAGAGACAGAGAAACAGAGAGAGAGAGAGAGAGACATATAGAGATAGATAGAGACAGAGAGATAGAGAGAGAGAGAGAGAGATAGAGAGAGAGAGAGAGAAAAAAAGAGAGAGAGAGAGACAGAGATAGAGACAGAGAGAGTGAGGACAAAAGAGGAAGGTAGCCGGAGACAGAAAAAGAAAGAAGGAGTTTTTGACGGAGTACGTGAAAGCAATGCATGTTCCCTGATGCTAATCCTGTATATAACAGTAGATACCATATTTTGATGTTATTTATAGTGGTATTTCTTTAGCTCCTCAAAGAGAAGTCTCTGTATTGTGAAGTCGATTGTAATGTCATATGTTCAGGGTTTCTAAAACTGGTAAATAGCATTGGTTGCTATTGCGAAATAAGGCNAGAAAGAAAGAAAAAGAGAGAGAGAGAGAGAGAGAGAGAGAGAGAGAGAGAGAGAGAGAGAGAGAGAGAGAGAGAGAACTGAAGTTTGGTATGCATTGAAGTTTAAAACTGCAAAATCAGTTACTAGTGTTCGTTAAACAACTGCTGTAATTTGTTTTATTCATATTATTTTTTATATATTTTGACATCTTTAGATAGGGAAGGTATACTCGTAATATGGTGCTACTCCTCGAAACAACTCGATCCGCCACCGAGGTGTGCACTGAGAAATTATAAGTTTTTCCCTCTCACTCATGTTTATCCCAGAAATAAACTAAAGTTTAGATTTTCAAACTGTATCTAAAAATCTTGCTACACAGAAAGACCTGGTCCAGCCTGTAACTTCTCCCATTTATCTTTCAATATTTATCTATTATATCTCTAAGAAGGCAATCTTTTTTCTTTTCGGAGCTCCATAACTTTTAGTTTGCATATTTTACTCCTTTCCCTTTGATTTATAAGCTGTAATTCACACTACCGGCAATTGCATGTACATTAGGCGTATGCTGAGAAAGGTTTATATCTCAACATATAAAGACCAAGGAATATCGATCTTGTAAAATAACCATCAATGTAAAACCAACAAATTTCTCAGGCATAAAACTTTTTTACAATTTTCCCAGTTATTCAAGCCGTGCCCAAACTGAGGTAACATGACAATTTTTGACTATCTTTTTCAAGATTTCACGACCTCTCACTAACGTATACAACTATTCCACTCTTTACATGTTGCATACTTGAGAAAGTTGTCAATGGATGTTGTACGCTTTCGCCCTCGATTTGGTCTAACTGGTGATGGTTGCCATAAAACCAAGTCAAAGCTATCTCATCTGGATGTCTATTGCTGTGTCCTGATAACTTCAACCTCCTTGTTCGAATTTTGTAAGAGACTTACGTTAAATCATTATTTACATTATTTAACGAAAAGTTTGTCATTTACTCAGTCCAGGAGACATTCAAGGCCTTTCTCGAAGTGTGGCACATGTTCCATAAAAGCTTTTCACCAACGCTTATGCTGGGGTCCATGTTTTGGTGCCATATAATAATTATATTAATGCCAAGAATATTCATAGTTGTAATGATCTTTCAAGTGCCCATTTCTCCGTTGGACTCGATTGCAAGAGTTTCATGCTTTCTCACTCTAACAAATTTTTCTGTGTTGTCTATCCATGACCTTAAGTACATAAAGTCATTTACTTTCTTAATCATTCTTGTTAATTGATGTTAAAACTGCTTCTCACTCCACATAAAAACCTTGAAAGTCTGTCTTGTCAGCATTTAGATGTTAGGCAATTCTTGCAGCATTGAATACGAAAGAGGTCTTGGGCTTTCTCAGCCACTGGTGCTAGGTCATCAGAAAATTAAAGTCTGTGTCTATAATTGCTTTCCATGTCGTCTGCTTCTTTTTTTATCTAACTCGAAATCTATGCTCCAGCCACCACCTCTGATTCCCTCCCTTATTGTATAATCCAGCATGATCGTGAACATGTTTGGGTGAAGTGTATCTCCGTATAGGACATGGGCTGATAATTAAAAGAATTCTGTCTTTGTACAGTAGACTAATTGCTAAAACTATTTGTTTTGGTAAACATATGCGTGCAAGATCTTTAATATGTTTCCTTTGTGTACGCTCTCGAAATCCTTTTTTAATTAATAAAAGCTAATGTTGCCTTTAGAGCTTTCTCGATCACTCCTATTATTTTTCTCAAAGTTAATATGTATACGGTAGTAGATCTTCTTGGTCTGAACCCATTTGGATTCAGTCGTAGGTTTGGGTCAGATTTGGGCTATATTAGATTTAGGACTATTCGGTTGATGACTTGGGTTACAATGGGTGACAATGATATTCCTCGATAACTACCATGTGAACATCGTATTTAGTAATAGGGATCATATCGTTTTCTCTCTTACTTTTGTGGATTTCTGATTATCAATAAAATGCTGTTGGCGAATGTGAGTATAAAATCATTAAAATTTCACAACGGTTTAGTACTTCAAATGTAAAGCCTTCAGGGTGAGGTGTCTTGTTCTCTTTTTCTTGTTTTCTTACCTTTTCGTACTCATCATTGTTAAAAGGTACTGTCTGGATATTCATTTCATTTTCCCCACGAATTTTAGCCATCGCTTCGTTTTCTGTCGTATTCTTTGGCTGCTTACCTAACAATTCTTTAAAATAGTTGTACCAGTTTTCTACTCTGCTTTCTTTCCTATTTTCTTCCAGAGTTTGTGGTCTTTTAGCGGTAAAAGACCATATAGCGCCAGAGGACATTGAAAGATTTGGCAATAATCTCAATGAGCTTAAATCAGATATGGAAAAACAATTGTGACATTTTGAACTTGAAAGTGCATGACTGGGTGATAAATCCTTTTACTGCAAATGCCGTTAATGTTGATGTAACATTCCAAGAAGACTATACATTATCATCCAATCTGCAGACAGTACCGTTTCGCCCTTTGTGGGCTCATCAGTGCAGATCAGAGCTTCAGAGACATCACTCTGACAAGCTGAAACATAACTCTCTGGCCATGTTGCCGGAGCAAACACAGCTTAAACAGTTACTGTTGGATCTTGTCTGAGTACTCAAACTACGCAAGCGCAGTGAGCTCAGCATTATACATATCATCCACATTATACATATACATATACATATACTCAATCTGCAGACAGTACCGTTTGCACTTATGAGCCCACAAAGGGCGTTGCTGTCTTTCCCTACATCCTATTTAGTGAAGTCAGACTTCAGTGCTGTGAACAATATCATCACTTAACAAAGAAATCGCTTCAGAATCAATGAAAGCGAAGATCTACCCTTGCTGTTGACAAAAATCGAACCAGACATTCAATATTTAGTCTTACATCATCAAGCTCAAGGATCTCATTAAACCTTATTAATCCGTGTCAATTTTAGGTAACAGTGAATAAAAAGCCCAATTCATGCTTATTGTGTTTTGCTCACATTTAATGCTTTTAAAATTTTTATTTCTGGGTTTACTACGCTAAAAACAAAGCTTAAGATGCGAGTTTAAAACAAGCTAGTTCTATAGAATTGTTTATTGAATACTTCATTTGTTAAATGTATGGGTATATTCTGTAAAGAACTTCTTACTTTGTATTGATAATTACAATATATGTCACTAATCGTACAGCCAGTTTAAAATAAAGGAATTTCAGTCAGTTACGTTGTTTTTCCTATCTTATGTATTTACTTTCAAAATCAATATGTATCAACAATGGGGGACTTTTTTTATCAAATGTTATTGGGCGGTAAGAAATTTTATTTTTCTAGAAATTACAAAAATGGGCGATACGTGGAAAAAGGTTGAAGACCACTGTTCTATGGTATTATGTAATATGATGCCAACTGCTGGATTTCCGTTGAAGTGGGCTTCTAGTGTGCGATTATTATGAAGTATACCATCGGCTGATTACTTTCTGTTTATTAAACGTCAAAAGTCTCTAATTGCTGTATTGTTTGCATTTCTGGCTGCAGACATTGTAAAAAATATTACGTCGTATTTTTTTAAGTCCACTGGATCCTAATGAGTGATTTTTTGGACTACTTTACCTAGGGTGCCAATTCTATTTCTGCTGTTGACATTTCCCTTGGTTCTCCTTTCTTAATTTTGTTCCTAATAGTTTGTATACTCATCACTGAAACAAAGTCATTTTTTTGAAATTTAGAATTTTGAATTTTCCCTTCCTTCTTTTTTTATCAGCCATATCCCTTCCAGGACGATTTTAGTAAACAGCGTCATTTATTCTACGATAATTATCAGTAGAATGAAGACTAGTATCAAGGGTGTATAAAATAGGGGCTTCAATCCATGTGCTATTAATAACTTAAATTCAATTTTACCAAATAATATAAAAACATACTTACATAAATTATCAGCACATAAATTTATAAATCATTATCTATCGTGAGAATGGGTTTTCTAATGAATATGGAACCTGAACACATTTTGAGATTTCCATGAAAACTTTAAGCTCCACACTTCCTTCTAGCTCTAGGAAAAGGGCCCAGTTCTAACTTGTAATACTAAAACAGAATTTTAAAGAAATTCAACCTGTAAATAGCATCCTATTTGCATGTTTATTTTCCTTCTTGTAGTTTCTGCCATTAAACGAATATTTTACATTTTTTATATAAAATACAAGTCCATGATGTTGAGCGTTCTGGCAGCGTAAACAAACATTCAAGAGTTGTGAGCCTTGTTGATTATTTAGAATCTAACTAGCACAAAACGGCTTAATGATTGAAAATTAGAGGGATAGCTTTTACGACGGATCGTAGTTAAGATAATTTCTTGGTATGCATTTTCCATAAATTTAATTTCCAAGTGTTTTATAATACAACATCAGTAATGTTATATATATTATTTTCAAAGCCTCATTGTGAGTTTCGCCGCATGTCATATATTTACATCGAACTTTCTTTACTCTGCATTAATGCATACAACTGCTAAGAATACCCAAGTTACTGATTCTGGGTTTATGGCTTTCTCAAGGTGCTCTTCCAGGTGTCGTTTAATTTTGTTGCTTATTCTCTTGAAGGAAAATATAGTGAAGCAAATCAAGATATTCTTAGGATAAGTATCTAAGTTTTAATACGATCAAGATCTCACATCATTTTGAATTTAGTGAAAGTAAATTTACCAGTTTATTTAGAACAGTCAAAGCCTTCTAAAGTTGGATCTTTTGAAGGAGTCCATGTGGAATTACCCTATGATCATCATCTATAGGCCAGAGAGGCTTTTACCTTATGTCGTCTGTATAGTATGCATAGGAGCGTGGCGTTTGATAATGATAAAGCAAGCATACCTGATATACAACTCTTAAATATTCCATTAAAACATTCTTTTAGGCAACGGGTTATTCTTTCTTTACTTTAAAAATGAAGAGATTCTTTTAACCAACAAATGTTTATTACCCTTTTCTTGTTCTCTTTTGTAACGGAGAGTGGTTGGATTTGTTGTAACCCTTGAATCATCTTCACAGGGCTATATTTGGAGGAAATGTTGTGACTGAAAGGTGAATTATCAATTCTCAACTTTTGGTTCAGTAGCCACATCTTAAAAAATTGAAGCGTGTAGAGTTAGAAGGGTATCAGATTTGAAGAAACTAAGACCACAATGAAAGAGACACAAAAAAGAAGATGCCTGTAAAAACACCCAGCCTTAAGCAAAAAGGACGCTTGATGGGTCTTTCATTGATGAAACCCCTGGTAAACAGCGGGCCCATTTTTGTCTTTTACAGCTATAAAAGACCCGAAAGGAAGCAACAGATCAAGAAAACGTCGGACAGAAAGCACGCAAGACACCGTAAAATGCTAGACATACGGATCGCCCCTCCAGGGCCCTCCGTGGGAAGGTCCTTCCTCTTGGGCTGGTCATCAGCCAAGGCTCAAGCATCTCGAGACCCCTGTCCTGCATGGTTGGGCGTTATAGCCGAAGACCCGACCAGGGAGAGACAAGAGCTTTACACTTGATCTTAGCCAAAAGGCCGAAAAGCGAAGGGCACTTACTAAACGCTCCCAACAAAAGGCCAAGCGACCACCGTGAGAACGAGGACAGACCACCGCAAATACAGACACCTCACGCAAACAAAGTTCAGCATTCTTGATTTTGCAATGGGTCCAGCGGCGGGTTTATTTTGACTGTGGAACACTTCTTTAAGACTCCCGACACATCAAGCAGAAATCTGGCCTTCTGACACACAGTTAAGGGGGAAAATTTATTACCCCTTTCCTGGGGAGCATTCAGAAGACTGCGCCCGTCAGAACCCCCGGAGTCGCAGTCTGAGCGATAGACGAAGGAGAAAAAGAGAAGAAAAAGAAGAAGAAAAATTTTATGATATTTCTGATTTATTTTGAGTTTTACTATTGGTGGTGGCTTCTGTCTTAAATTGGCAACAATCCTGTTGTTTTCACAGACGTATGGAGAGAAAATTTTAAATGCAGTAAATGTTTTAGTGGAAACAGGATTGTGTACGGGTTTCCAAAATGGGAAGCTAGAGACACAGTATTTAGAAAGTTTGGCTGCTCTAATAAATTGTGTCATGTCACAATTTGACTGCTTGTTTAAGGCAACGTAATGAAGTGCCATTTACTATCTTGTAATTTAGAAACGCTTTTTGGCTCGAATGATATTGGACCTGCTGATTTACACGAATATTAACTGTCAGCCTTATTTCGAAGTCTATGAAAGCCAAAGGAATAAACGATTGGTTGAGCCTTTAGACATATTAAATCTCCTCTCTGATGTTCGGAATGTCTTTCATCGCTGTCATTTTAGTGCTAATCTCCTGACAGTAATCAAAAACCGCATCCAGCAATTTATGGATTTATTGATTCTGGGATTACTTTTTATCACTTTTTAAATACATGCTTTTTATTTATTTCTTCAGCACAATGTTTAGATTTTGCGGTAACTCTTCCATCTTGCGTGGGTGCATTTTCCTCTGAATGTTTCAAAGAAGAACATTACCTGCTGTTTTTGTCTAGTGTGTTATCTAGTGTGTCTATCTATCTATCTATCTATCTATCTATCTATCTATCTATCTATCTATCTATCTATCTATCTATTTATCCATCTATTAATATATCCATATATATATATATATATATCTGTTACTTGTACTTTAAGACGGTCTCGTTTAATGAATTTTATTCCCAGAACAGTATAATTGGTTCAAGGCTTTTTCTTCCGCATCCTTATTTTCTGAGAAATTATTCACCAGCTTCTATACTGATTCATATATTCCCCTTCCAATTTTTGCTACGAGCAGTCGAGCTCTTGGTTGCAAGAGACCATGAATTCTTTACGGTCCTCAAAGGTCAGAGATTAGCTTTGATCCCTTTGGCATTGCNTATCTATCTATCTATCTATCTATCTATTTATCCATCTATTAATATATCCATATATATATATATATATATCTGTTACTTGTACTTTAAGACGGTCTCGTTTAATGAATTTTATTCCCAGAACAGTATAATTGGTTCAAGGCTTTTTCTTCCGCATCCTTATTTTCTGAGAAATTATTCACCAGCTTCTATACTGATTCATATATTCCCCTTCCAATTTTTGCTACGAGCAGTCGAGCTCTTGGTTGCAAGAGACCATGAATTCTTTACGGTCCTCAAAGGTCAGAGATTAGCTTTGATCCCTTTGGCATTGCTATATATTGAGGGTTTGAATGTTTCCACAGGCTTGAATTAACAACTTGTCCACAATAATTGAGCAATGAAATTGAGAGCTTTTTCAGCTACTGTAATAAGTAGCTCAAAAAGGAATTATGTAGGACTTGCATATTAATTCTATTGTTGTCGATTGTTGTGGTATGTGTATTCCAATGTAATAAACTCTGTCCTTAGTCTAGAAAAGAGAGGAATTTAGAGAAATGAGTGTGAAAGTTGTTTGCTTCCTGGATTTTTTCAAAAGAACTAATCTATAGCATTATTAAAGCACTGGGTATTAGAAATTAATAGAATATCAAGATTTCGTGAAATTTTCCTTATCGTATAAAGTGTTGCCAAACATGTAAACACCCTTTAGCTACTCTTCTTAAGGGAATATAATAAGAAAGCATTCTCACCCTGGATTAGAGATGTCCGCTATTTGCTAAATGAATAAACGAATAGCAAGACGTAAGTTAGGGACATAACATAATACCTGGAGAGGATTCATAAAGAGTGCATTCACGATGGAAGAAAAATGAAAAGAGGGGAATTGTATTGCTTTCTAGTCGTTTATTGTATTGCTGTAAAACACAGTGAAGTACGAGGGTCTGAAATGTGTGAAATTACTTTGACCGTGTTTTTTTTCAACAAAATGAAAAAATATCCCCTTGTTCTTAGGAACTTCAGACATTATCAAAATAAGTCTCTCGCCCAAGTAATTTATTTGTTTTAAATTTATTTTGCTCTATTTTTATTTACAAAGTAAATTTTAACGCTAACTATATTTATCAAGTGTACAGTGTATTTCTAATACAATAGATGTTCATTTTCCTTTGAGGGTTTCTACTTATTTACTTTCTGCATGACTTATCTTCTCTTTCTACCACTAAACAAGGTTTGACTCTAGATTTTTACGTTGATGTATAAGCTGCAAGATTGGCGTCGATACCAGCTGTTTTGAAGTAGTATCTAATGTTGTCTATCTAGCACTTTCCTGTATATTATCACTCCCATTTCTTTACATATAAAAGTGCCTTATTATTTTAGGCCAACAGTTATCACTCATACACTGTAGATGTTTAAATCATCATGCTATGATATCTTTCTACTTCCTCATCAATCGCAACCCTCATGTTCTCTTCTCACTTCCAAATTTGCATTCTATCTGATCATCAGCGGAGCAGATGAGACTGATACACTTGCATTTTCATTATTTACTTGGGCCTCCAGTTACGTTTTACTAGCTCAGAAAAACCACTACGCATATTGGCATTATACGTATACCCTTTGTTATGTGACAGTATAACCAATTTCTAAGGATTTCTATGATACAGTTTCTAACTTTTTTTCAGAGCAAATCTGACTCTGGCAGGGTTAGCATCATAAAAGCTATCATTTCGGCCTATCATACCATGTAAACATTTTTTTTTTTATTTTGAGGGAAATATTTCCTTAAAATTTTTTTTTCAAAGACAGGATCAGCCTGACGTTGCAAGTTACAAGTGCGAAATTTACATTTAAACTCTCTATATGGTCTCTGTGTTCCCTTGTCCATGGACAAAGTCATAGTTTCAATGTTTGGACTACAGAGAGAAGATGGATTTGTTATCCATAGCCTAACAGCAGACACTACTTGAATAATGCTCCATATCCAGGTTAAAGCGTTGACCAATTTGTTACTTGACACTTTCACTTGTTCACCTTCATTTGAAATTCCTTGCCTTCCAGTTATGTCTCTCTGTATCTGGAAGATCAAATGTAAGGTCACTTTTACTTCTCTCAGACAAAAACACAAACTATATTTCATTTTTGTCTTTATGATATCTGATCATGCTCTCAAGAACACATCCACAAATGTTTGGCAATTGATTTAATAGTCTAAAGGTCTTCAGTCCTTTGATAATTGGACCAAATGCATAATAGGTTAAACTCAGTAATTCATATCAAAAGCAGCCTTTAGATATTGAATATCAAGATGTGATTACTCAGTTTATTCTAATAGTTTAAAGAGCTTATAGTTATTTCATCACAGCACGTCTTTGTTGTCTTCACGGTAATTGAAAAAGGGACGATCCGACACATCTGGGTTTTTTTCTTTCTTGCACAATTTATTGAACAAGTTTGCTAATATGAAGAATGGTATTATCTTTTGCAGTTCTGATAGTTTCAATGACTGTTAGTCATGAAACGCAAGTTGTTTTGACTACCAATGCTTCTGACACTTCAGTGGACACAAATCTAATATTCAGAAAATTTAACAGCTTGCTATTATGGCTTTTTCAGACACTGAAAATCGAAATATTATTGCCATCTTCATCAAGAAAGACATCTTATTTCTCAGTTTTCACTTTACCAGCAATATTCCGGTCAGGATACATGGATGACCACTTGTACTGTACATGTCTTGATGGAACGAATTCGATGCCTCTAAAGCAACAGTATGCCAAGAGTGAAATATGTTGTTGCTGATGTTACTCGACATTTTTACCAAAATGTTTGATGGCCAGTGAATAGGTAGCTCGGAAGTCCAATTACAGCCAACAGTCAAATATCTAATATCTAATATCTATTTGTCTATCTATCTATCTATCTATCTATCTATCTATCTATCTATCTATCTATCTATCTATCTATCTATCTATCTATCTATCTATATCTATCTGTCTATCTATCTATCCATCTATCTATCTATCTATCTATCTGTCTATCTATCTATCTATCCATCATCTATCTATCTATCTATCTATCTATCTATCTATC
>RDPX01000002.1:1556510-1630648 GCA_003991215.1 Morbakka virulenta | reverse complement strand
ATCCATCTATCTATCTATCTATCTATCTATCTATCTATCTATCTATCCATCTGTCTATCTATCTATCCAACCATCCATCCATCCATCTATCTATCTATCTATCTATCTATCTATCTATCTATCTATCTATCCATCCATCCATCTATCTATCTATCTATCTATCTATCCATCTATCTGTCTATCTATCCACCCAGCTATCTATCTATCTATCCACCCACCCATCTATCTATCTATCTATCTATCTATCTATCTATCTATCTATCTATTTATCTATCCATCTATCTATCTATCTATCTACCTTTCTATCTATCTGTCTGTCTGTCTGTTTGTTCATATTTTTCTTTTCAGTACTTTTTACTAAGAGAAATTTTCAAAAAGCAACTCCATATACAAGTAAATTCGCTGTTTTAATCCATGTTCTTTTTAATTAATGATTAATGTTCTAATGGAACTTTGCAGATGTATGACTAACTATAAAACCATTGTTAAGGCTTGGAATACAATCAAAATATTTGACTTAAATTACAAATTGCGAAAGAAAACAATAGTAACAATATTGTGATATTTCTTTGCATCTGATTAATTATCATTGCAACTTATTGTAAAGGCGATAATCTTTATCTTGATATTTTTAATGTTATTCACTTCATCAATGGATATACACATTTTAATCTCCAGATTGTTGGTATACCTCGAGTGTTACAGAAGAGATCATTTGTGCTACAGTAAAAAGATAGCTAAAAATAATAGCATGATGTCAAATATCAAAATATTCGAAAATTTTCACAAAATATGCAATATTTAATGAAAAGAAAAGCAACAGTAATAATCAGTGGCTGCGCCTGCTAATTTTTTGTTGGCGAGTCATGTCAGAATAATTACGTCATCAGTTATTGACATGTACAGTGTAAGTTCATTGACATATTCAAATAATATATATTAAGCCATCTGTATTTACTTTCTGGTACATTACATAGAACTATGTTTATTTAAAGCCTCATTTAAAAGACTGTGTTGAATTGGCAATGCTTTGTGTACTGTGATATATCATGATAACATAAAAATAATTATTAAAAGTATATGTACAATAGAATATACAAACAGAAATCATTAAGAGCAATTTTAATCTATTCTGGTAAAGAAAGTTCACTGCTTTATTTTACAGTGTTGCAAATTTATTTTTACCTTCATCATTAAAATCTTCTAGCTCTCCAATTAGTTTGGCATGAATTGTTAGCATTGTCGGTGCATTTAGTCTATTATGGCCCATTGAATTCCTTGAAAAAGTCTTTGTTCTCTTTAGAATTGAAAAACAACGCTGTCTCATTGCTTGGAGCCAGTGTATCAGAGCCAGTGTATCAGGAAGGGCATCCGGCCAAGAAACTCCTCACTGCCAAAAGAAAGCCCCGTCTGAAGGGCACCAGTCTGAGTCTCAGTAATTGGGGGAAAATGACGTTAAAACCAAAGAAAAGAAATCAAAGCCAGTTAACAAATTTGAAAGGTTCTCAGCATGTTTCTGTGAGATTGTTATTCAAAGAGAATGAATGCAAACCTGTAACATTATTTCAATGAATGAATAGTTCATTATTTTACAAAACCATTAATTCCATTCGCAATCTTTTTTTATCAGTATTCGATAGTTTGAGCAAGCAACTTTCTGGCTTACTTTGGGAACTTAGTATGAAAGATGATGAAAAATAAAGGCTTTGTCGGCATGAAGACCTCTACGTATTCAATGTTTACAAATAGCTCACTGACTTGAAAACAAATCAAATCACATGCTTTCTTTGTTGGAGAGCTGATCTATTCAAAGTGAAAAGACCTTGACCCTGTTTTGTACTAAGATAGTAGACTGGCAACTTCATCTCTTTTTGAGATTTTTGAGATGCTATAACTTCTAGATTGAGATATTGACAACAAACGCTCGATGTTAGATAATATTGGATGAAACCAAGACAATGCAGAAACTTTGAGTCATCAAGTAACCTTTTAATGCCACTTACTTTTGGTATTGGAGAATTATCCCAACCATTTTCATTAATCACAGAAGAATACACGCAGTTAAATTTTCTTCATCTAAAAAATGCTTTTTATTGTTCTGCTGTAGAAATTTTGTCTTTTTGAGCACTTTGTTTTCTTATTTGATTCAATTGAGACGTTCTTTTTGGTGACTAATTGAGAACGAAGATAAATTTGCATACAATTCTTTTATTGAAGAAGTAAACAAGGTAATTTTTTCAATCATTACGCTTAGCTGATGTGCATAACAATAGACATGACAAAAGAGCATGAGGGTATTCATCTAAGTTCTATTTGGACACCAGTTCCACTACTCATCACAGCATCTCAATCATTTGTCTGAACAATCGATGTCTCTATTATATCAAGTGCTTCAAGGTCATTATCTTGCCTAACCATTCAATAGAGGTGCTATCTGGCTATTAAAATTCATGAAATCTTTCAAAACAATTTTGCTGTTATTTATGAATTAAAAACAAAACAGAGTGCGTGACGCATGAAGTATTTGTTGGATTATCGGCTTCAATAAAGACAAATGAAGTTGCTTGAATATCTCTGCGTAGCTTTTCTTTATATACGTTGAACATTCACCCCGATGACTCATTAAAAATTTTATGACTTGTGCCTTTAAAATCTGTACGATTTTAGGGGCGACCTGCAGGTTTACTATCTGGTCCTGAAATCCACCAAATAAACCCTAGAAACACACTTTGTTTAGGTGAAGGTTCTTACTTTTTTCAAACCCTCAAAGGGGGAGTTCATGAGCATTACAGAAATTGATGAAATTTATTTTTTTTGAAATACGTTTTTTAATCCTCCTCTTTATTATTTTGTTGGACGTTCATTCGGAGAAGGAGCTATATTACATCGTCGAAATGTCCTGGAGTTACAGTTGATGATTTATAAAGGTTGATCATGCTTCTTTCTTAGAGATATATCTTGATAGATGTTATATATCTGTCATTCTATTATAAGTCCAACTCTGTTCTCCAAATAAAATTCAGGAAAAACAAAATGCAGATTTGTTACCCACGCAGATCGTCAGCCAATTCTTCCTCTCAAACCAAAAACTTTAATTAAATACACGACTTTTTATTCTGTCAGACTCTTTATTCCTTCCGTTGATGAAAGCCTAGCCTTATCATTTCAAGCTTTTTTTTATAGTCAGACGACGGAAAAGATGGTCCAAAAGATTATTAACGTTATTCATATTGATCCATGGAAGGCTATGTATTCTTGATTAATACCCATTCATAATGTGTTAGCTAAAATTCCCTGCATTCATCTTACGAAATCTGTGTAAATGAATGAGTGGAATACTTTAAATCTATCCCTACATTTTACGTCATGATGTTTAGGAACAAATAGGCAACGAATCACAAGGCGCTATGATTGAAAAGATATTCACTAACACAACTATGCTGCCAGCTTCCATATTTGAGTCGCGTTGAAATATTTGAATACGAAAGGTGCCCCACTGACAACAATTTAAATGGTGATAAAAATACTTTTGAACAAAAGTATAAAATAATCCTTTTTCAAATACGACATAGAAAAGGAAGGTTTTTCAAAATAATATGAAAGATATGAGGTTAACTATAAAAATTAATTAAGGCATTTTGTGTGCAACTTTTTTCCACATTATGATCTCGCTTGTTGCACTTGAAATCTGAAGTATGCTAAACATTTTCCAATTGATAAATTTCAACTATCATCGGGTGGTTGCCGTAGCAAAAGCGCAAAGTACTGAGAAGCGATTCAATGAACTTGAAACAAAGAAGGGCCAAAACAAGGTATTCAGAATTGTTAAAGCAAGAGATCGAGCAGATATGGATAATGGAGATATTGTAGCCATACTGGATGGCTGAAGGAAGATTCTCACAGAAGAACCTTAGATAAGAGAGATATTTTAGGCAGCTTTTGAATACAGAGAATGACAGAGAGGAACTCGAAGAGCTACCTAAAACTGATGAACCAGCCACTATATCAAATGAAGAGAGGTAAAGCAGCAGGACCACCAGAGATTACCACAGAGATGTTTCGGGCACTAGAGCAGCTTGGCACCAGGCAACTCACTGCTTGATTGAACAGGCTGTGAATTGAAGAAGTTATCTTAAAAGACTGGAAGGAAAGCACCAAGATACCGATCTACAAAGGAAAAGGGAACATATTGGAATGTGGGAACTACACGGGAATAAAGCTGTTGGAGCATGGGATGAAGGCATACCATCAAATATTGGATAGAAGACTGAGGAAAGTGATCAAGATAGATTAAATGCAGTGTGGATTTATGTCAGGAAAAAGAACTAGGGATACGATCTTTGCACTGTGGCAGAGATAAGAAAAAGCGCTGGAAGGAAGCTGTACACTGCATTTATCGATTCGGAGAAAGCATATGACAGGGTTTCCAGGGATCTAGTTTATTGGTGCTTGCAAAAGAGAGGAGCAACTGAGAAAATGATTCAAGTGATACAAAATCTTTATGACAGATGCCAAACTGCCATCCGAAACGGCGCTAGAAAGACTGAGCCATTTCCAGTAAAGATGGGCCTTCATCAGGGCTCTGCCTTTAGCCAATTTTTCTTTGCAGTGGTCATGAATACGATCACGAAAACGGTCAGGAAAGGGGTGCTGGAAGAGCTGCTGTATGTCAATGACAGTGCTATATCGGCAGCATCAGAGAAAGAATTACAAGAAAAGATTTTGAGATGACAGGAAAAACTGAAAAGGAAGAGATTGAAGGTGATCAGCAGAAACACACAAGTTATGGTATCATCAAAACTAGGAGACAACAGAATACAAGTGAAAGACCAATATGAAGAGGAAATAAAGCAAGTGGAAAAGTTTTGCTATCTAGGCTCAGTCGTGGATTTAGAAAAAGAAGTATTCGAAGAATTGCAGACTAGGAAAAAAAAGCTTGGGCCAAGTGGAGAGAAGTGAGTGGGCTTGTGTATGATAAAATAATGGCCATTAAGCTCAATATCAAGATATACAAAAGTGTAATTCGTCCAGGGTTTGCTTAAGGTATTGTGGCTTTAGCGCTCAAATAGACATATGAAAAATTGCTTAAGGTCACCGAAATGCGAATGCTCAGATGGATTTGCGGCATATTCCCTGCTAAAGCATCGCACCAACGAGAATATCAGAGCTTTGCAAAGATTACCAATATCAATAAAAAAGGAAGGAAAGCAAGATTAAGATAGCTAGAGGATGTGATGAGGAGGGAAGAGGGTCATGTTCTGGAGAGTGGAAGAGTGGAAGAAAGAAGGAGTTGAGGATGACAATGGTTGCGATGTAATGACAAGCTGGATAGAGAAATAAAGGAGCTGGGACTGCGAATACGAACGTGGGAAGAACGCTGGGAGAGAAGACGAAGTTGCCGAGGGGCTGATTTGACAGAGAGTTGGCATGATACAGAGACAAATTGATACGTAGATGAATAGGTAGATAGGTAGAGAAATTAATTGATTATTTGACTACCTGAGAATTATTAGAGTTGAGGAAGTAGAAGTGAAAGATTGGGTTGCAAGAAAGATTTTCTTGTAAAAATCTGGTTAATATGTAGTATCATTTGATTTATTCGTAACATAGCTAACCAGTAAAACCATAGAAACTGTTTTCAACCCAATAAGAGGCAAGTTAGATTTTCCAGTTTGTTTTTCATTGTAATTCCAAATCCTCTCTTTCAATATTAGTTTCATAGATTGATTCTGGTATACTGAGTATATAGGTCTTAATGGTAACTGAAAATTAGTTTAAACTCATAAAGCTCTTTAAATGAAATAGCGACAGTTGTTGGAATACTCCAGGCAAATAAAAAAAATTTTGATGTAACTTAGTTCAATAGTCCTTGCAAAAGATGTTTCAACCAACCACAGGAAACTTCTATTCGACAAGCATAACATTTTTAGAAAGTTCTCAAACAATCATTATTATAGCGTCACTGTGGTTATTCCAAAGCTAAAATGAGAAAAAAGGACGATTAGGAGTGGAGCCAGTGGATCATCCTGTGAAAACAGTGCAACCCAAAAATAAATTAAAACAATTTAATAGCCAGATTTGGAATGAGAAATGGAATCTACAGGAGAATCGCAACTCAGTGAAAGTAGAAAGAAAAAATAACCAGCATACCTAATCCCCATATTGTCTGCCAAAAGAATACCCCGGGTTAGTACTTGGAATTTATGCAGTATACATGCTGTGAGAAAGGGGTGGTTTTCTTGACCCCTTAATACGTGCGCTGGTTCAAGCGAAGGAAATTCCGAAAAACGACGACTCTTTTCGTTAGAGGACTGTATAGTACTTTATGATAACATTCGTATCATCAACAAATTACCATCAATATAAACAACTGTATTCCAATAATGAATACATATAACAACAGCTCCAATAATCGTGCTTTACAAAACTAAGACAATCTCAACCTGCAACGACAATCTTAAATTACGACGACGATCTTATTACAACGAAGATCACTCCAAACGACGACCTTATCACAACTAAGATCACTCCAAACGACGACCTTATCACAACGAAGATCACTTCAAACGACGATCTTATTACAACTAAGATCACTCCAAACGACGACCTTATCACAACGAAGATCACTTCAAACGACGACCTTGAAGTACAAAATCACAAGTATATATGCGAATGTCTAATTACATGAATCACATCTAAAATATGATCGGCTTCATTGATTTCTAAATTTCACACGCCTACATGCAAATTACCGATGTCACACACGCAATACTGCCCGTGACATTGAACCTAACCCAAGTGACTCACTTAGTTCTTGCCGAGAACAATCGTCTACTTGCGTCAATACCACAGAGAAATTATCGGTAATCACGAATCCTAGATACAATATTTACAAACCAAAACAAAACAAAATAACTAGTAACAGGGGCAGTTTCCTGACACCCTCCCCCCTTGGCCTACCCTGGTAGGACAACATCTATAGAAACGGAACAAAATATAACTAGGATGTATAGGCTACATAATAACAATCTAATATAAGTATATAAATGTGATCCACTACTTATCTAAACTGATCTCTAATGGATACAATTTCTGGACAGGTCTGTTCATGACAAGACGTTTGCCATTAGAAACAATTCTAACACTAGCTCCTCTAATTTCTTGATCCTTTCCTAAGATCAACCTCTCTACAATACCTACTTTCCATTCACTTCTTCTAGTGTTTTCTCCATGAACCAAAACTACATCTCCTACAGCTACAACTCGGTTCTTAGAAACTCCTTTCTGCAAACTATGATTTTCTCTAAGGTTAACTAAGTATTCCTTAGCCCATTTGTTTAAGAAGTGCTCCTTCATAGAACAGAGATACTTAAATCTTTTACCCAAATCACTATCACTTTCAGTGACTTCTACTAATCTTGGCAAAGAACTTATCTTCCTACCATACATAAGATGAAATGGAGTGAGCACTTCACCTTCTGGCTCATCACCCAAATAGACTAGTGGTCTTGCATTGAGACTTGATTCAACTTCCTGTAGAACAGTTAATAACTCATCATAGGTCAATTTTGCTTTACCTAATACCTTACGAAGACATCTCTTAACCAAACCAACCATTCTTTCAAAGAACCCACCCCAAAATGGTGCTCTTTCTAAATTAAACTTCCAATCCAGCCTGCTATTAGAACAAAATGATAAAAACCTTGTATCCCTCTGTAAATCACTCAAAAATCTTGAAGTGCCTTTAAAGGTCTTTGCATTGTCTGATACAATCAAAGAAGGTACTCCCATTCTGGCAATAAATTTCCTCAAACACCTTAAAAATGTTGAAGTAGACAGATCTGTAACTATATCCAAATAAAGAGCCCTTGTGACACAGCATGAAAATAATGCAACATATACCTTACTTGTTTCGTTTCCCTCCTTAACAAACAACGGCCCACAGAAATCTACACCACATTTATCAAATGCTGGGCTTGGTCTTACTCTAAATTCTGGTAATGGTGCAGGTGGAGGCGAATTAAATGGCTTACCCTCAACCCTCTTACAAACAACACATTTTGCCAAAACCTTCTTGACAAATTGGCGACCCTTAGGAACCCAAAACTTTGTTCTTAGCTTGGCAAGAGTTGAACTTACCCCACTGTGATGCACATGCTCATGACATTGGCTGACAACAAGCTCTGTAAAACGATGATCTCTAGGAATTAATATAGGGAACTTAGTATCATACTCCATGTCTGACATTTCAATTCTTCCCTTACATCTAATGAGACCTTGATCTTCATACAAACCTAAATTCTTTGACCATTGCTTGTAGCCTTTATCTGCCACAACTGTTTGTTGCACAGCCTTAATCCACTTGCTCTCTGCTTCCTTTATCTCTCCCGCTTGTAATGCTCCAGTGGTTACTTGTTGCCCAGTCTGCTTACATTTGGCATTGAACATAAATCTCAAAACCCAGGCTGTTACCCTAAACAGCCTATTAACTCTACTAAACCGATCAACCTCTATGACATTTTCAATACTTTGTGTGACTCCTAAAGTAACTGTTGTCAATGCTGTCACCTTAACTTCATCTAAGCCTTCCTTTGTTTCATGTATGATCTTTGAGCTTGGCCAGGAATCTTCTTCCAACTGCAAAAATAATGGACCTTCCCACCACAATTTGGATAATTTCAAAACTGATGCCAATGCCCCTCTGGACCCGATGTCTGCTGGGTTTACATCCCCAGGACAAAATTGCCAACTTGTTTTATCAGACAGCTTGAGGATTTCATTGACCCGATGCCTAACAAACTGTTTCCACTCTCCTTTGTTCTGAATCCAATAAAGAGTGGTCATGCTGTCAACCCAATAGTGACATTTACTGATGGTTAACTGAGGCTCCAAGGCCTTCCTAACATTATCCATTAACTGAGCTAAGATTCTTGCCCCCATCAGTTCAAGGCGTGGAATGGTTAGCTCCTTCAAGGGTGCAATTCTAGTTTTGGCTGTGATCAAGGAAGTGTGCCAGCCATCTTCTGTCTTGTACCTCAAAAATACCATTGCACAATATGCTTTGTTACTGGCATCACTAAATCCATGCAATTCACAGCCACAAACTTCCTTGTTAATATAAAAACATCTTGGAATCTCTATCACTCCTGTCTTCTTAACATCTTCCATCCACAAATTCCACTCCCTTTGCTGTGCTGGTGTCAATGGATCATCCCAACCTAACTTATTGATACACATTTCTTGGAAAATACTTTTGAGTGGTACCAATAATGGACTTAAAATCCCAGTTGGATTAAACAAGCTTGCAAGCGAACTAAGAAGGTGTCTCTTAGTTGGTACTTCAACAATATGTTTAGAAAATGCCTGTTCCAAATTAAAAACTAACTTGTCACGCAAACTATCCCAACCAATGCCAAGTACCTTGGTGACCCCTACATTCACTTGTGAGTCAGAACCCAAGACTTCCTTAGCATAAGAAACAACATCACTTTCAGTCTTGGAGTCATACTGGTTTGAGATAAAATCCATCACCTCCTTACTATTACTCTGCCACTTCCTCAGCTTAAATCCACCCTTAGCTAAGTTTTCCATGCACTTAGAATACAGTAACTTGGCTTCTTCTTCTGTACTTTGGCCCGTTACCAAGTCATCAACATAAAATGAATTGGCAACTGTTCTAACAAAGTCAGGATCCATCTCTTTGAAAGTATCAAGATGATACCTCAATGTTGAATTCAATAAGTACGGGCTTGAATTCACTCCAAACACAACTCTAGAAAAGCGTAATATGATAGGAGTGAAATCACCCTGCTTAACATTCTTAAACCAAAAAAACCTAAGGAAATCCCTGTCTTGTTCATTGACACTGATGTTGAGAAATGCTTTCTCAATGTCTCCAACCAAAGCAACTCTTCTTTCTCTGAATCTGATCAAAATTTCTAATAGGAGGGGCGTGAGAGAGGGACCAACATGCAAACAGTCATTCAAACTGACACCTCTCTTACCTTGCTTGCATGAAGCATTATACACACATGCCGTAGGCAAGGCATCACAGATTGCAATAGAAAGACAGTAATTGAATTAGGCGTTATGGGTACAGTGAGGCCTTTTAAGACTTTCACTTGGATGACTGTTCTCTATTCAGATCAGGAAGAATAGATTCCACTACTTATAGGAAGAGTTAAATTCATGCTAACACAAGCGGCACAGAGATCATTTGTTCAATTAATGGCAAGGACAGACTGTAGGCTAAGCCTGTTTACTATTACTTCAGCCAAGGAAGAAAAACTAATTATCATACAGTAGTATACATCAGTCAATAATATGCTTTATAGTTAGAGACGACATTAATAATAGACTAGACAAAGTGCTAGTTTATGATTTATTAATATAGGTAGGGTGCAAAATTGTGCAACTTTGGTTGCTATTATTGAAAACCATCAGTGATTTAAATTTTTATTTGTCCATCCATCCATCCATCTATCTATCTATCTATCTACCTCTATTTATGTATGTATTACGTATGTATGTATGTATATATGTATGTATCTGCCTATCTTTATGTTAAAACACTTGTATTACTTAATTAAACAGTTTGTTAATGTGCGCTCATAAAAGCTACAAACAGTTCTTGAGTAAACCAATATAATAGCTTTAATATTTTTTATTTAACACTTGGCTTTATGGATAGCGTCATGAATATGCGTGAGGAATTGATTAAAGGATTTCAAAGGCTTGAAGACTTCATGCAAAATAAATGATATAAATGGTGTTATACATGGAGCGCAGTTAAATTAAATTTCCCAAAATACGAAAAGTACATGGTTTAGATATGTGAATCCAATCAATTTAAGTAAAATTCTTAACAAATGTTAAAATTAGAAGTTTATGGTCAACGAGAGAAATACTTAAAGCTGATAAAATCAGGACATGGTTTAGGGAACCGATAGGTTGAATAATGAATTTTGGTTAATCAAAGTCACCTAAAACAAATATTGAGGAAGAAAGGGAACGAAATGTTTTAAGAGCCAGGTCTTCATACTTCATTTGAAAGATTAAACAAAGACGTTTAAAAATGTTCATTAAATTTTTTAGATAAACTTGTAAAGAGATTGGACACGATGATTCCGAAGTCTTTAATGAAAAGAAAAACAAAAACTTATTTGGAGAAAACGTTAGTGTAGTTTTGAAGATCTGTGGAAATTTAATCAAAAGAATTCAGTGTAAATGCCTTGAAAATATTTACAAATCAGAAAAACAAAAGAACTATGCATGTAAAAGTCTAAATGGTAATTTAGATAAAATCCTCTTGGCAAAACTGTTCAAAACGTCAACATATATTGTCAGATTTACTAACAATTTCATTCCCAATACAAGCTGGGTCAAGCTGATCCGTCTCCTCCTTGTGAAAATTAAAGCAGATTGGTAATGAGCTAAATCTTTTTTGAAACATGATTGACCTTTATCATGTTTCAAGCCTCAGTACTAAATAAAATGTTCTTTCAGGTGTGGAAATTATTGTTGGATTGAAGAGAAAAGAATGAAAAATATTCATTATGTTTGACACCCTTTTGCTACCAACGTTTGTGTATGCGACCCAGCATATCTACGGTGTCCCATTGATCAACAAAAGACTGCTGAAAACCTAACATTTTAGTTTTTAAATATTTAGTCCCAACCAGGTTTTTGTCAATTATGAATAGTTGAGAGCAGGAATTGTGAAGCGTGGTGTAAATTTGAAATAGTGGATGCTCAAAGCATTCATCCAATGCTGGCAGATTGCTTCAAAATAAATTTTTTCTTAGTTATCTTTTGCGGTGGCACAATGGTGGGGATCTGCTTTGTAACAACAGTCGGCATGTTGGAGGTTCGAGGAACTTGGGTTTGCACCCTTTTTTCCAAGCTTTGATTTCTCCACCATTGAATAGTTTTCAGCCTTTTTCAGTACTGGATCACAAGGCATGCCAAAAGCCTCGTCATTTTCCATGCCTTCAAAGGTAACAAGATTTGCTCTAGCAAGGCGTTGACCACTGATTGTAGACATTTGAGTAACTTGTAATGCTTTTGAAAGATCGTCAGTCATGGAGTAATCCTGTAACCAAGATTTAGACCAAAATAAAAAGATGTTTTCACTTTTGCTTGATATCCACCAATTCGTGACTTGAATTCGCTATCAAGTAATGGTCCCAAATACTGGTCCCATAATTTACAAATGGAGTCATACAACGACATAAACTTGCTGCAACGTGCTACACAAACTGCCCATTTTGCAGAATACAGCTTGCAAAGTGTTAACGATTTATCGTTGCTTCAATAGTTTGTTGAATGTCATCCAACATTTTCTCGCGTTTTAAGGAGCATTTTACATACAAGGATGCAAATTCCTCGAATAATGACAAGTGTGTCTTAAAAGTTTATACTTTTCTGTGGTTAATTTGACACTCAAATTTAAGAAATGGCAATGGTAATGGATTACCAAGGCTTTTGTTTAATTTCCTGAGCTTTAGTTGCAACACCAGACTTCTTACACATCAAATTATAAGCTCCATCGTAAGTTCGACCACGGCGTTTTGATATCGATATAGAACGAATAAAAGCATCTTTAATGGGATTAACATTGGTTATGCTTTCAATATTTTGCAATACATTAAAAACTGTAAATTTAAAAAATTTTAAGCAAACTTATGTCAATCCATCTCAAGTTAAGACAAAATTTTTCTTTCTTGTTGATGACTGTGTATTCATCGGCCATCATGCTATAACATTTGTTTTTTATTTATATTCTCCAATTTTGAGCGCAGTACATGATGTTCTATTATACTAATGAGTTCGTTTTGATATTGATCGTGTGTGTGTTTGTTTAGATTCTTACCCTAAGATATAATCCCCCTTGAGACTTGAGGACCACGTTTCCCTCGAGTAAAAGCACTTGTTCAAAGTTTTCATTTCTATGGCCTCTTTGGAAAACAATTCTCTGACGAGCTGATGATTAAAAGGGTTTTATTTCTTTTCTGAAGTATTATCTCTATATCTTACGACTATGCTCTAGTCATTTATTCAGTATCATCTCAATGTTATTACAAATCCACGGTATCAAATATTAAGGCAGTTTTGTGGCAATTAGATTTCATATGGTTTTCAAATTTCTCTGTGATATTTCTCCAGTTTAAAGACTCTGTAGAAACAAATGCCATACCTCCAATTTGAACTGATTTTAAGTTTTCTTTTAGGAGCTGCACTTTTACAGATAGAACAAATAACTGTATTTTTTCGGTGTTGTAATGACGCTGATTAGATTTTTTAAACTATGACTTTTGAAATGACCCTTCCCTCTTGCCTTAGGGTCCAATTAGAAAAATAAGATCTTTACCTGCTCAATTTGGATAGACAATTTTTGCCACCAGGAATTAAACAGTAACATATGTTGATGGCAAAGCTAGTAAGAAAATTTTTTGTTGAGGTACCAGTAGCATTGTTACTTCTATCATCAGCCGCAGAGTTTAAATGAGATTTACCATTAAAATACTCGGAATTACTAGCTTGCTGTTTCATTTTTGCTATTTACTATGTATAACATTAGTACTTTTCTTTGGGGCACGCTAAAACGTAGATACAGTTTGCATACTTACTATTTACTGCATATAAGATTCATACCTTTCTTCAGGACAAGCTGAATAACAGATATAGTTTGCATATTTTCTCTTTTAAAAAACATCTTTTGCAAGAACAACCAAATTTGTTTTACTTGGTTAAACCCACTTAAGTACATTAAAATATTGTGCTTTTTGCAGATGTTCAGGTGATAGATATTTTGTGATAGTTAATGTAATAAATTTCACCTGCATTCTTAAGAGAACTCTCGACACCTAATTCAATGATTGAAATAGGGTAACACTTCGATAAAGACGATACAAAAAACTTAATTTTTAGTAAGTTTTGACAGAAACGTAAGGACCAATGCAGCTGCAAAATTTATACAGTGGAGTCCACATATAAAGAACCCTGATATAAGGCATTTTCTATTAGAACAAATATATATTTGACCGTGCCTACTCTTTTTCTTGTATATGAACTGTGAAAAATATTTTAGATTGGACCAACTGTAGGCTTGAATTATAATTTAAATCAACAAATATTTTGCTAATAGCAAAGTCTAACCAAATTAGGGTGCTAAATTCAAAAGAACCATTTATTCTGCATGGTTAGCTCTGGCTTTCTCTGTTAAGAAAATGTCCATTATAACTAAACTCTAGGTTTGTACCTCTTGTAATGATCAACATCCTTATCAATAAAGGTATTAAAAGTGGTATGAGTACTTAAAAGAGTTATTATATCTCTTTTTAACTTAATATTAGTGAGAGTAAAATTTGTTATCTGTTATTGCCCTACTTCCTTCTAGAATTGTTTTTAAGCATATGAGTACACGTTTGTGACCCCATTCTTGTATTTTTGGTGTGGAGGAGCATGAAGATTATGCAAACTTCAAATTCAAAGCTCTGATTAGTTAATGTTTCTGTTTTGTTATTTGGTGCTCAGAGAAGCACGTTAGCTCTTTGCTTTACCCAGGTTATCACTCGTGGCTGGTGACTTTTGTATTTTTCAAAGCCTTGGCGCGGAAAAAGAGAGCGCTGAGGACCTTATCCTTGCAGAGCCCAACTTGTGTGTTTAGGCTGGTCTTCTTGGATCTCCAGATACTTTTAAGAGATGAAAAAGCTTGGCTGGCTTTTGAGATGCGCTCATTTATCTCCTCTTCACTGTCTACAATCTTGGTTATCTTAAAGCCAGTTTAGGTGAAGTATTCCAACTCCTCAACCTCCTCTTCGTTGAGAGTTGGGGCTTTGATTGTCTTGTTGTACAGCCGCAACTGGTTTCTTAATGCTGATTTTTAGTCCAATCTGTCTTGTTACTTCAGCCACTACAATGGCCTTTGCAACATAAATTGCTTGTGATGGGATAACAGGACAATATCATCAGTAAAGTCAAGGTCCTCAAGGCAGCTGGTGAAATCCTAGGCAGAGCCCTTCTCTCTGTTCCAACAGCTGTCTCAAAAAATAAGTCCATGCTTGGGACAAACAGGAATTGTGAAAGGTTGCACCTTTGTTGTACTCCTGTGTTGACCACTAAGGAGTCCAAAAGAATGTTATTGTTGATCATGCAGGGGTCATAGTAAAACATTTTCATTATGTTGACAACCTTATGCGGGAGTCCGTAATCCGGGAGTATTTTCCAAAGTGACTTTCAGCGGATGCTAGAACGATCTCCATGTTCACAAAGTTAGGGTGAAGTCCACGTTCTATTCATTACTCTGTTCTAGAATCGGTTGGAGTACAAAGATATGGTCTGAATAGGACTTTTTATTCAAAAATCCAGTCCCATTCTCCCGTATCTGATCATTTAGAGCTTTCGAGAGTTTGTTGTGAATATTCGTGCTGAATACGTTGGAGAAAAGAGACAGAAGTGTGATTGGTGCCATGCCAGTTACTGCAGGCCCACTCTTCCAGAGTGTCTTGAACGTCCCCGTCACCAACACTGGCATTTTCTACTCCTCTGCTTTGTGCATCTTTGCAGTTATCCCGTCTACAAGAGCTATCTTTCTCTCCTTTAAAATGTTTTTATACCCAGTTTGACTTATCCAATTTCAGTGATGGTAGTGGTGGTCGTGAGTCAGTCACTCTTGATCTTCAGGTCAACACCACCTGGCTGAATATTGCCTCTCATTGGTGGTTCATTTATCTTTAGAATCTCCTCAAAGTGAGCTCTCAATCTTTCAGTCTTCCCAGCTCCAAATTGATTTGCCTTCTTTACCCTTGACAGATATTTCCCCACTGTTGAAATTTCCTCCGAGTTTTCAGGTCATGTCTTCCGGCAGCATCCTCTGCCTTTGTCTTTAGACTCTCTACTTACTGCTTCTGGGCCGTTTTGCTTATCTCTCCACTTTCTTGTCAATGCCAGAATATGTCTTTCTCAGGCTTTCCTGCGTCCAACCGGATATTTTGCTGTTGATCTTTTGTTTTACTCTATTTTTCTAGCCTATTATCTGGCACCTCTTCTCCTGATTTGATTACCACCTGATTTTGCATGTCTATGTCCAGTTCTTACCATTTGCAAGAAATTTGTAGCAGTGTCCGACCTCAAGATAGTTTTCACCTATCTTGAGGTCGGAAACAAAGATAAATCAATGTACTGTAAAGACACACTTCAAGTTTGGTAAAGAAAAATATGTACCTAATAGCTAGGGATTTTTAACGGATAGCTCAAAAAGTTTTTAAAGTACTTAATGCTTTATGTTACTAGTAGATGTGCTTAAATGCTAATTGAATTTTCTGTAACATTGAAAGAAATGTATGAAGACACCATACAAATTCTAAAGCACATCAAGAATGATTAGCATTAGTTGGTTATTTGTACTGATTTACAAATAATGAGTTTTTTTTGTTAGGACAACAAAGAAGTTACACTAAATTTCCATGGTCTCTATGTTACTGGGACACAAGGGACAAGATAAACCGCTGGGTCAAGAAAAGCTGACCAATTAGAAAGCAACTAACAATCGGAGACGAGCACATCAGTACAGAGGCATCGACACCAAGGGGATGTATTTTGTTTACCACTAAATATGTCTCGGTTTAATGACAAAATGTGTATAGTGATGAATAAAGGTGTCACTTGCTTCCTCCAGACTTGCAAATTCTATTCTGGACTTTCCATGGAAATATTAAAGGCTACGATTTTTTATGGTGTTAAATTCATGCAGCAAGAAGAAAATAGGAAATTTTCCAATTCAATTAATAGAGAAGAGCTTGAGACCTGATCAGCATTTGGAGAGGTAACTTTTGGATTTATTGGAAATAGCAGAGTTTACAATTACAGAGACTTAGTTAACAAAATGCTTCACAAGTTTTATATTTTAGGATCAAATATGAATATCAAAGTCCAATAGTTAAAGTCAATTGGATAAATCTGACAATTTGGATGGTGTTGGGGGGAAAACAAGGTGATTTTTTCCATCAGGATATAGAAATAATGGAATAAATATACCAAGAAAGATAGGGCGTTAATATTACATCTATTATATCTAACTATTATTGAAATTTGAAATGTGATATCCAAAACAATGAGCCTTCTAGAAAATTGTACAAAAGAAACTTTTCCCGTAATAATTTGGCTTCATGGTTTATGTGCTGTTTTCATTTTTTTAAAGTACATTGTGGTTTTTACTTTTGTAAAATATTATCAGACAAAATTAGTTCTTAATTACCACTGGTATATGTTGCTCCCCCAGGGATTCTACTAAGACCCACCAATTTCAGTTCATGTTTCCAGGCATCTGGGTATTTAGGGGAAAAAATCTAGAACTAATGATTTAAAAAGGATACCATTTCAAAATTTCGTGCTTCACTTCACTGAAAAACAATTGTAACATTATTTGCTATATTTCAAAAAGTTTCTGTTGACCTTTTTGTAATTTCTTGCCTTTTGTAGTAGTTGTTCGTAAAACTAGTCTATTTCTTCTTGCTCAGGCTTAATTGTTGCCCATACACCTGAATATTATTCTTACCTTACCTTACCGCATCGAGCTCATATCTCGAACTCTCTTGACTCGTGCTTTCCACTGGTCTCCGTCTTCCATGAGGCTTGGCAGATCCTCAGCCAAACAACCAGCGTCATCAGCAATTTGGTCGATGTAGGTTTTCGTGGGACGACCTCTGCGATCTGAGCCTTGTGATGGCCTCCATCGAAGGACATCACTGACTAGCTCATCTTTACTTCTGAAAGAGTGTGCTTCGAATCGAAGACGTCTTTCTCGAAGAGAGACAGATANATTATTCTTACCTTACCTTACCGCATCGAGCTCATATCTCGAACTCTCTTGACTCGTGCTTTCCACTGGTCTCCGTCTTCCATGAGGCTTGGCAGATCCTCAGCCAAACAACCAGCGTCATCAGCAATTTGGTCGATGTAGGTTTTCGTGGGACGACCTCTGCGATCTGAGCCTTGTGATGGCCTCCATCGAAGGACATTACTGACTAGCTCATCTTTACTTCTGAAAGAGTGTGCTTCGAATCGAAGACGTCTTTCTCGAAGAGAGACAGATACTCTCGGTAGTGACCCACAGTGATCCAAAAAAATATTATTCTAATAAATTCTAATATGGATGCTACACTTATTATGTACCAACTACTCAAACAGAGAGAACTAGGGCAGCTTTGTATTGTAGTCATAACTCTGCTGCTAAGCATACCTTCATTTCATGGTACTCAGTAGATTAATAGTCGAAAGAAAGTGGTTGGATAACAGTCAATAGATGTTACCAAAAAATCAGCCGATCCACTGAATGCTTCCAAGGTGAAATCTTGTATCTTAACTATATGGTGGCTTTTATAGCAACCTTTTAAACTAGTTATAATACTAAATCGACTCAACGTGATTGGCTGGTGCGGTGCGCTTATTTAGAAAACGTTACCCTTAGCGTTGTTCGGTGCGCATATTCGCAAATAAAATATTAATCGAAAGCATCCTGTAGTGTTGGCATTTTTAAGGAGTTCTTCATTTAAACTAAACCAACTTTTATAATAGACTGCCATGTTCTCTTTACACTTCTTCACTTCCTGCGAGTTTTAGTCTTTGGAAAATGGTTACTCTCATTTTCAAGAGTCTAACAGATCAGTTCACTAGTCTTCACAAATTGTACCTCCTTCACTGCTGTAGACATCAGTATCAGCCTTTGCAGATATTATTTATGGTGTTAACTCAAGTAAATGAACCCGCCATTAATTACCTTTAAAATGAAATAAGACCATAGTCTTATATCAATTACTGATTGCACTTCCGCCAAGCAAGAAACAAGAAGAAAAAAAAAAGCAAAAGATATGCAAAAAAATCAAGTAAAAACAAGCAAAAAAACCCAATTAAAAACGTAACTGCAACTTTGTGCTATTTGCTGGTCTGGTGCTCTGTAGGAATGATTCTATTCGAGTGTTGAGTATGCATAGAAGTGGTCCACACAGTCTTGAATGAAACATTCCTTCTTTAAAAGTACGATAGAAACTTATTAGAAAGTAGGCTCAGAAATTTAAGGGCATCCTTAGAAAGTTGTGAGGGGTTCGTCTTAATGAAAGGGTAAAAAAGCCACGATACAGTGGAGAAAATATTCTCATTTCCTTTCAGTATTTGTGTTGTGTCTGCTGGAGCAGTTGCTTCAGTACTTTGAACGTTTGAATATGATTCTACCTGCCGTACTTGACTTTATAAGATTGATCCCAAACATTTAAGATGAACTGCATCCATCCGGCAATGTGCTGATAGATGTAGGTTCTACGGTAAAAATAATGAGCTATATTTGGATAGTAAAAGGAAAGAAAACCCGAACCGGTACATTTTTCAGTTAAAATAACGTTTCTTTCTTCATAAACAACGGTTCACTAAGTACTGTCGTACTACATTATGAAATGTTAGTGACATAACGTCTTTTTGGGCACTCAAAAATTTGTGGAAATGTTCAGCTGGACGAAACACGAAAAGTCCTGACAAATGGGAATGTTTTTAATTGGTAAAAATAGTGGGGAATCTTAATTGCCTTTGTCTAATATATGTGGAGCTTTGTCAAAAATAGGTGTTTTTCATCCTTGCAGTAAATTCAGTATTTCACCCTCTTCCCCTATTAACTCTGCTGCTTTGTAGGTCCATCTACGATTCTGCCACTTATCTCATTGCTCCAAAACCATCAACTTCCACAGCTACATTGATGTACACTCTTAGTTGCTTTAATCAACGGTATAATTGTTCTTAACCTGAGCTGAGAACTAATCAATATGGTATCGTTGAAATATCTGGCTTCTAATAGTCTAGCAGATAGCTGAATGAGCAGTGTTGGCATCTTTACCGAGTTCTAGACAGGTACAGTACCCTATTTCTAAAAGTTCCGTCTGGTTGCCAAACTTCATATGTACACAAAACTAAAGCCGATTATGGTGGTGATAAAGATGCAGTGGGTGTGTTCCAACTTTCAAAGCAATTGTTATGGCCACAATCATGACCTAGCAATTAAACCTACTTAACACTGCAGCATTTATGCCATGGCAACTGCATACTTTAATGCTCTTCGCCCTGTGATAATCTATTCTCAAGTTTCTAATCATTCAACAGAAACAAAAGGAGATATCTATCCTATTAAACTCTTCACGTCTTATTCTTTTTCATGATATGATAGGCCTATAAAATAAAGAAGGCAGTACAATTGGTGAAGTCCAGCAAAATCTGAATACTAGAATTACTTTCATGTAGGAATTTTCTACCTCAACATTGAATTGTTAGCTATTTCAAAAATTAGGTACAAGTTTTTTCCCTTACATTACAAATCCTACCAATCAACAAGTGGTATTTAAACATTCGGTCAAATTTGCATTTGGTAAAAAATGCCAGGTGGCTATTGCGAATATACTTAGTCCATTTCCTCAACTCCCGTTACCACAAGGGGTCATTTTTCCCCAAGAAAATCCGTAATTATTAAATTTGTGACCAGATCAAAGCCACTCAAACCATATACACACAAGCAACATCTGTTTTAATAGGAAAGTTGGGGATATCTACAGCATGTCGAAACCGTCAACATGCCATAACACCTTATAAGGGAGTGCAACCCACAATATTACATACACATTGACAAAATGTGTAATAACACTGAAAGAAAGAATGCCGCTTTAATTTTAAACACTGCAACACAGCTATTTGAGATCAGCAACACGAGTGTTTTCTATACTAGGTTTGTGTTCTCTCTTGCTAATCGGCACAACACATTACAGTAGCAACGAGTTTATATGTTAAATGTTTCTTCCTCAGCATAAACTAAGAGACTTCTTTGGTGTTGTAGAATGCCCTGACCAAGAGTTTCAGTATGCACCAACAGCATGGGCCAAAAGCAAAGTACATTCTGGAAATCAGAAAGATTTTTTGTTCCTTTGCTTGGTAGTTTTATATTACCGATCAAATTTAATGCAAGCACTGTTACGGTCTCTCCCCTTGAACGTTTTTCTTAAAAGTAATAATGGGTTGGACCTTATTTTCATAGCACATACTTAGAGTTAACTTTCCTCCATACAACACCGGAAAAGTTGAACAAGCCCAATCTTATTTGAGAAAAAGACTGGAAAAAAAGTCAAACTGTTTCTCAACCTTCCCATGCTAACGCTTCACTTCGCAAATAAATTTAGAACAAATTGTGACCATGGCTTCACAATTGAATTGAGTAAACAAGTAGGTTATATGCCATTTCCTGTGTTTAGTTTGTCTTTTTATTACAGAAAACAAGTTGTTACTTTGAAAGTATTTCAAATTATTTTGTTTACAAGCGCATCGTTATATGATTATCGGCAGGGAAGAGCGAGGAAACACCCGAGAAAGGTTAATAAATATGTAAGAGAAGCCCAATCGACTATGGATTAAAGACTCCTGCGCTAAAACTAAGAAAGCGAAAAATATTCTTTTTTCTTTCCTTTCTCTGCTATTTAAGTCCCAATGGAGTCGTTTGGTTACTGTGCCAACGAGACCCCCGAGTTAAATGCTTTTCAGTTCATACCCCAATGTTGACTGTCCATCGTTTTCGTTGCCTTAACCTGCATATTTCCCTTGGACTGTTCCCCGAAGAATAATTGAAAAAAGTGCGTCTGATCTTAAAAAATTCACTTGATTGTAAGTTTTGTTCGTTACAAAAATGCACTGTAAAAGCCTTTTAGAATGAAGGTTTAAGGTTTTTTTAATATCACAAGAAATTAAATAGTAGATTGAAGGCCCTTCATCTAGAGCATCAATGTCCTTTAATAACTTTAAGAAGAAACATCAATGTAAGACAGCTCTTTGAAAAAGAAAAAGAAATACTGAAAGTTCATTTTAATCAAGTATAAACAGGAACACACGTCTTGACAAATGCATATCACTATTATTCAACCCTTTACACTTAAATACTATCAACAAATACATTACCTATACTGAAGCTAACAGAAACAGCTTTACAAAACTTTGAGATTCAAGATGCCGAAAAAAAAAGGCACACCCCACGATGCAACGACTCCTATCGAAAAATAGGTTATGAAGATACATGAAATTACTTGCCATTCAGCATTGCTAATGTCAGCATAAATTTCCAGGGAGACACCAGTAATAGCACTTATTGAAGCACGTTTTACACAATGTCGCACCAAAAAAAGAATTGAGACACCCAAACACATTTTTACAACAGAATATATGAAACAATTTAAATTGAGATCAAAATTAAAAGTTTCCAAATAAGGGTTAATTATTGGGTTTCCCATCAAACAAAAATTCATCCAGTATCCGAATTGTGAGCCAAACCCACTAGCAATGATCCGCGTAGCCTCTCTTCTTGTTACTGACCTACCTCGTTCTGTTGAATAAAGGCACATCAGAAGGGCTGGAGTTATAATTAGCAACGGCGCAGAAAAAGGATTTTGATATATTTGTTCAAGGTGATGATTTATTACTGGTAAACAAAGCACAAATACCACCACTGCTAACGCAACTCCACCAATTATATCCTGCAAAAGAATAGAATTTTAAAAAATTAGACAAAAATAGCTTGCTCTTTTATTAAACAGTTGTGAAGACCACTTTTAAAGGGAGAGTGGATCAAGGAGTGCATATTTCGGCATAACCAAGGTTATTCTATACCTTATCTATATCTTACTGATACCTCACTTATCAATAATAAAAAAGCTGTCCTAAGATATATTACTCACGTGGTTTTTGGAATTATATATTTCATAGGGTGTGCTTTTTTTCTGGTTTGTTTTGACCTTTGAGGCTTGAAGACTTACAAAATATAAGCACTCTGACAAAAGAAATGGATGAGTAGGATTAGTTTAGAAACTTCTACTTTAATACTAACCTTACAAACCCTGACCTAAGAAACAATATAGGTTGGCTTATGTTGAAGGGTATAAAGCATAATTGGGCCAGTTGTTCAAATAAACAGGCAGCCAAGTTATTTAACTTATCAGGGATTAAGTTGTGTTGATTTCTCAATTACATAGTTTAGGATCTCATGACTAAATAGAAAATTTCTGTTTAGTCATGAGATCCTAAAATAACGAGTAGCTGGTATTGGGTGATAGTAGCTGATATCACAATTGATGATTTGTTATTTAGTATTTTCTTGCAGGCGGTTAATATTCAAAAGGTTTACAATTTATTAATAAAAAAAATCGATTTTTCACTTAATATTTTAGTTCCAGCAAGAAAAGGGTCAAAATTTCAATATACAGGATAACATATTATCATGTTGTGAGTGGTAAGCATTTTCTGATCTACGTTTCGATAGATGATCCCACCGTCCTCACGCTACTAGAGTGGCTGGGTACATCTATTTTTTTATTTCGACAGCGCAGACCTATGTGGTGATAGGGATCGAGTTATTTTGACGAATGGAACCATATTTACAGTCACCCCTCCTCTGCTTTCTCGACATCGCAATTGATCGGGGGAAAAAAGGGAGAGAGAGGACAGAGAGAGAGAGAGAGAGAGAGAGAGAGAGAGGGAGAGGGGGGAGAGAAAGAGAGGGAGAGGGGAAGAGAAAGAGAGGGGGAAGAGAGAGAAAAGCGAAAATTATGTATGCACCGAACAAGATTCGAACCAGTACCTAATGCTACCATGACCACATTTTTGGTTTTACTAGAGATTATGACGGGAATCAGTGAACCTTAATAAATGGGAAATAAGTGGGTCCAAAAACGATAAAAAAAATAACTTAAAATGTCGCGATAGAGGGGGATTAAGTCATAATGTTGTTTCATGAATCTTGTGTCACTTTTTTGAACAGTTCCACCGTGCTCCTTTTCCCTTTGACTCACTGAACGCTGTGGTTCACTAATTAAGGAAGCAAGGCAGTCCTTACAATGCAGTTTATGAACTATATTGTTCCTCTCTTCAAGTGGAACTCGTCCTTTGGACAGTATTTTTCCGAAGGTGGTTACTATGCAGTGGGGACATTGGAAATCGTGTTGTCGTATTAACTATTGTTAACCCTTTCCGCGACAAATGACGTAATGGTTTGCTAAGATAACTTCTGAAATACCTCATGATGGAATACTTGACTGAGATTAGATTGTTGAGTACTGGTTTCCAGAAGTGGGAAATTAACAAATGACTTACCAAAAAATTATGAACTCCCATATAAATTCTACTTGAGGAGACCAGTCCGCACCAGGAAACCAGAAATGCTACACCAAACCAAAGTGAGTACTGGGAAAAAAATAAATTAAAAGAACTGATAAATTTTATTAATGGGTTTGTAAAAAAAATTACGTTTATTATAAAGAAAAAATGGATTTGATTACAATTTCATCCGCTTATTTTTAGAGAATCTCTTCAATATGGCATTGGTTAAAATACTCTTCTGCGATAGTAATTGATAGGAAAGCCATAACGTTCGTTAACGCAACTGGTTCCTGAAAATAACACTACGAAAAAGAAGCAGCAGCCTTGTACGAGTTCACCACAAGACAAGGAACTCTTCTGATTAATAAAAGAGTAATAAACAGAGGTTACCATTATAAGTACCCTTTTTCGTTTTAGGAAAAATTAAATCTTGTAAATGTTAAATTTAAGTCTCACTGGTGTAAAACTACACAATTATCTGGCATTAACATATTGACATGGTAAAGTACCTGGAGTAAAACAATCTTTACATGACTTAGTGTTCAGGAACTTATTCTGCAAACCAATATTTCTAACAGGTCATTTCCAACTAACCTCCAAAGTCACATGAAAAATGTCTTACACCCACTCTACAATTAGAATGGTTAAGAACCATCTACTAATAAAGACTGTGTATAAATCCAATGATTCAGACTCTATTAAGTGATAAATGCTGCCTTTTACTGCGGTACGTGTTTGCCAAGAGCGGTTCTAGCCTCAACATCTTGAATGATGGAAAAACAGATAAGCCGTTTTCCAATACAATATCTACAAGGTAAGAAAAGCCTTATTTTGCTTTTCTCAGTCATGTTCTAGTCCCACTCAAACTCATTCAGTCATGTTAAAAAAATGCCAAATGTTATGTTTAACTTTACATATCATGATCTTGGGACCGTCCTCCGCATCTTTGTCTCCTATAAGACACAGGTTAAGAAATATTTGAATTACAGTTTTTCATCGTTTAAGGTAAAAAATGTGAAATTAAACTTGGCTCATCTTTCGCAAATCTGTCATTTAAACCATTATAACCTACACCATATGGATACTTCGAGAAATGTTTAAGCTTATAACTAAAGTAATGGCGGTAAAATGCTTTATGCATCTTTATAATCACAAAAACAGAACAATTGACCGGCTGTAGTTTGGTAGACTATATTGAATAAGAAACTAGTTCCACAAACTGCACCAGTATGGAATGGAATGAAACATTCAAGCTTGGCTCACAAAATTCCTGAATTGAAGAAGCATAAGAACTGTTGTGGAGGGAGTGTAGTTAAAAATATTTACATTTTTATTATATTGTTATGACATTTTCCATTTTCCGATGTCAATTCGTTTGTTTGAAATTTACTATGTCACGTGACATGGAAGGGCATTGTCATTTTTTTTGACAATCCATTGCCTGTGACTTGTGGAAGAGTTGTTCTTAGTTAGTTGCATTGTATTGTTGATAGAAACGATTTTATTGCAGAAATATACAAAGGAAAGGTTAGTTTTATCTCTGTGTTATTGTCTTCACAAGTATCTCAGTTCTAAGTATGAAGGAAAAATGTAAACCTTTATTTCTCAGCTGGAATTCTATTTCACAACCTGGCTGAAGTACTTCTTGTATAATGTAAACTTCAGGTTTATGTAAAATCTCTCTTTGATATTCAGCCATAGGTGTACTTCCAATAACTTGTTCTATCAGACAATCATTAAGCTCAAGTTCATCAAATTTGCATGTCACCACTAAAAGCTTGCACTGATTTACAGATTGGTCTAAAGATTCTCCAAATTTTTGTTTACATTGTTTAAGTTTTAAATGGCAAATTCTTTAATGTTTCTTGGTTTCAACTGTTCAATAAACTTATAGAAAATAATATCTGGTGTTGAACATTCCTCCTCTGACAGTGTTCAACTCCTATAGCATTTTAAACTTTTCTCACCTACTGTGAATAATATGATCAGTACTTGATTTACAATTGGGATTTTCTTGACTTCAAAATACAGTTTTAAATGTTGACAAAATAATCTAAATGATTAAGCCTGGCAAATTGTGTGTTTGTCCATACTTGGAATGGTACCTCCCATTGCGGTTTGTATTGATTTACATGTATCAAAAAATATGATTAAAAGGTATAATTGTTAGATATTTTATGCCATTGAGCTTTGAATAGAAAAGAACCCTGTCACAAAATAAATCCCTGTCACCATGAAAATGATCCTTATTCTGGTGCCTGGAAATCAGGGTTCATCAGACAGGTATTGACAAAGATAAAATCCATGACTAAAGACAATTGTGTTCTACATAGCCATTATAATATAACTGAAAAATGACATTACATACAATTTGATGAGTGAAGTCACAAAATAATGAATTATCATTACAACCAATGACAAGAATTCCAATTCAATAGATCCTGCCCAAGTGAACTGGGAACATGGAGACTTGGAGGTAAAGTAAGTTTGGACTAAGTTAGCTGTCATTGTTACATACTATATAAATAAGTGGTCTTATACCCCAATCAATTGCTGCACCAGATTCCTTATTGTAAAGCCAATAAGAGATGATGGTACTGATGAAATTGTAAGAGCTCTTACTGAGGTGTTACAATTCCTCAGAATGAGACCTCTGTGAAGATTTTGTATGCAAAGACTTGACAGCCTGATTACTATGAAGATGCTAGTGAAAATGAAAAAGCACTGCTTTAAAGTATTGAAACTAATGAGGATGACAATGGCAGTACGGTTTGTGATCTTCATGCCCCACATAGCCAATCAACATGTAATCACTGATTACCTGAATAATTGACAATAATTGTTATGTCAGACCCTTAAGATTTTTGAAAATCTTGGGGAATGCAGTTGTAAATGTTTACATTTCCATATCGTTGTTGGATTTTACATTCTGCAATGTTGATCAATTTGTTTATAATTTACTATGTCACCTGGTGCAGAAGGGCATAACCTTTCTTTTGACAAAAAGACAAATCCCATGACTCATAGATGGTTTGTTGTCAATTAGTTGCATTCCATTGTCACTTGAAACTATTTTATTGGAGAAATACACAATGATAAGGCTGGTTCCATATGTGTTTTATTAATTATCTCTTCATAATGAGAACATTTTTTAAAAATGTCAATTAATTTTAAGTGTACTTTGGGGTACAGTACTTGGACCAGTACTATCCTGTGTGACACAAACAACCTAATGGACTGTGTTTCATTCATATGATTACTGACAGTTGACTGCCTATTATAACCAACCATCAAGTATAAGGCAGATCAAGGAATGTTGCAAATAGTTTTCAACTGTGTGGGAAGTTTGGCTAATCAATAGGGAATGGTATTCAATGCAAAGAATGTCATTATTTCCCAAGAAAACAAACAAACAAAATTCTACCAAGTGAATCAAATCATCTTAAAGTGCAAGACAACCCATTCTTAGGTTTACAACTTTGAAAACATCAATATGTAAGAAAAACATAGATTTATCTATGGTTTTGACTAGATAGGACACTTGGTTTTATTAACCAAGCTGCCTTTATATGATATATATATGATTATATGATATGAGCCTCGTTAGCTCAGGGATCTGGCAATCCCCTACCCAGAGCATACCACATGGAGGAGTTACAAATAAAAGGAAGTGAACACAGAAAACGTAGATGCCACACAGTATATTAGTAATGAATTTAAAACATTTTCCAAAGAATATGATTTCAAACACACTGGATCAGCCCCATACTATCCTAAAGGAAATGGTAGGGCTGAGGCAGCAGTAAAAGTCACCAAGAACATGTTGAAATGCTCTAATGACTTGCACACAGTTCTGCTACACTATAGAAACACACCACAACAAGGACATTCATATTCTCCAGCACAGAGGATGATGGGTCGTCATACAAGAACTCTACTTCCAACATCTAAGTGTACCCTCATCCCATCACCAATTGATATCACCAACACAAGACAACAGATTATTGATAAACATGATGTAACAAAGATGGCGGGTGAAGTAGCATATGCAACAGAGGTGAGGTTGGCTTGGCTGCAGAGTGGGTTGTAGACAGGTGATGCAAGACCACTCTTAAACAAAGTCTAGTCTACCCTTTTGCAGTGCTTGACTGCTCAAGGCACCCCCGGCCCTTACACTCCTTACCTTACCCTTACCCAGGCATTGTGTATGGCCACACATAATTTACAATTAACTTACAAAAATTTTCAATAAACATATACAAGTGCTGGGTCTAATGCCTTACATAGAAATTCAAAACAATTAAGCTGAAGTAATCCAACAAAGGTATAGTGATAACATCACTGAAAAGGAATTAAAATTTCTGCTTATTATTTTCTTTTTGTTCAACAAGTACAGTAGAAACATTGACATATGGCAGTCACCTTTACTCTAAAAATAAGATGATGTCTGAACAATTCAAACAAACATTAAATGGTAAATGATCTAAAGGAAAACTCAAGCCACATGTAGATTGTAAATATGGGTACCACAATCTTCCCAATCAAGGATTTTACCCTGCACTGTCATCATGGTGTTGTTGGTACTCCTGCTCCTTGCTAATTTTCTGGATAAATACTAATAGGTGCTCGGAAAAAAAACAATCGTAAAAAAAACAATTAAAATTGGGCGGAAAAAATAAATAGGAAAAAAAACAATTTTTGTCATCTCAGTGTGTGTAGCCTACTCCATTGGCGTGCATCATGCAAAGCCAGTTGACAGCTCATCGCCTCAACTAGCATTATGTTCGCACCTTTAAAGTGACTTATGCAATCACTGTAAACTGTCAGCTCGGCATGTCATTTAAAGGGGGTCGTGGGCAGTTGAGATCATAACATTCTTGTGCTTTGCATCTGCAACATGGAAAATTTGAAAAGCAACAAAGGAGGCAAAAAGCTTACTTNCATGTAGATTGTAAATATGGGTACCACAATCTTCCCAATCAAGGATTTTACCCTGCACTGTCATCATGGTGTTGTTGGTACTCCTGCTCCTTGCTAATTTTCTGGATAAATACTAATAGGTGCTCGGAAAAAAAACAATCGTAAAAAAAACAGTAAAAATTGGGCGGAAAAAATAAATAGGAAAAAAAACAATTTTTGTCATCTCAGTGTGTGTAGCCTACTCCATTGGCGTGCATCATGCAAAGCCAGTTGACAGCTCATCACCTCAACTAGCATTATGTTCGCACCTTTAAAGTGACTTATGCAATCACTGTAAACTGTCAGCTCGGCATGTCATTTAAAGGGGGTCGTGGGCAGTTGAGATCATAACATTCTTGTGCTTTGCATCTGCAACATGGAAAATTTGAAAAGCAACAAAGGAGGCAAAAAGCTTACTTATGAAGGGTATTTGTACACTAAAAGTTCCTCCAGCAAAAACCGGATCAGCTGGAGGTGCACTCATCGAGCTGCACTCCACTGCAATGCTTCTTTATCGACAAATCATGAACATGGTGATCATAGATTAAACATCGGACATTGTCATCTTCCAGTAGACAGAGAAGTGGACTACACAGTGGCTCACAATAACATGCGAGAGCAAGCGAAAACCTCGCATTCACGACCCGTGCAAATTTGCATTGAACAACTTGCAGCAGCAACACCTGCAGCACAGCATTTGGCACCAGTTGAAGATAATATTAAAGCTCGCTGAGGTATCATTGTCGTGCTCCACCAGAGCCACAGGAACTGAAGGACTTGGTTGTGCATGACGACTGGAAAACAATCGAAGAAACGGGAGAAAATTTTCTGCTACATGACAATGGAGCAGCAGCTGGTGGCAATAGATTTGTTGCTTTTGCAACAGATCAGGGACTTCGGCAACTTGCTGCTGCAACAATCATCTACATGGATGGAAACTTCGCGATGGCTCCCAGGGTATTTTCGCATGTTTACATAATTAGTGTGGATTTTGCAGATGCAGCAATATCTTGTGTATATGCCTTTCTGCCAAACAAGATGCGGCACACATATGAAGGGTTGTTTCAGGCAATCCAGGATGCATTGGAGGAACAGAACCTTCAATTGCAACAGAATATCACCATTGTGAAGGACTTTGAAAAGGGAGTCTGTCGCACCATTGTTGCAGTCTTCAGCCTGGACAAGCAATACCAAGGCTGTTTCTACCACCTCACTCAGGCCACCTGGAGGAAAATACAGTACCTTGGCCTTGCGGACACCTACAAAACGGACATAGATTTCCAAAAATTCTGCAGGATGATGGATGGATTAGGCTTCCTTCCCTGATGTGGAAGCTGGATTTAGACACCTCGAACATAACAAGCATGAAGATGCAGATGATTTGTTATCGTACTTTGAGACAACATATGTAATTGGGTCGTACCAGCAAGCACCAAACCCAGATGGTGCAAATTTGCGTATGCGTCACATACCCCCAAGGTTCCCACCAGGAAGTTGGAATGTACACAACATCACGTCAAATGGTGATGCAAGAAGCAACAACATTTGCGAAGGATGGAACAATAAATTTTTCAACCTCGTGGGCCATCAGCACCCGATGGTCCACAAAGCAGTACATTGGTTCCAGATGGAACAGGGTGCAGTAAAGGCATCGATTGAACAAGATAGTGTGGGCACCTGCCGGAAAAAGAGACAAAAGAAAGTGACTATTGAATACCAAACCCGCCTGCAGAACCTTTGCAATGATTACACTGAAGGTCGCAAATTTAGATGATTTTTTGAGAGGTGTTGGCCATAACATTACTTTGTATAGAGATGCCAATTAAATAAAAAAATTGGTTTTTTTTCGATTGTTTTTTTTCCGCTTGTTTTTTTTCCTACATTCATTCTAATATCCTTGGTTTATGTAACTAGCTGTTTTTAACAGTTCTAAGGAAGTCATTAGCCTCTGTAAAAAACCATGCCTTTACAGTCCCAGCATTGTGTATTAATTGCTAACCAAAAGTTTAAAAATGTCATTGCTAAACATGCTTGAATTATAATGAACTACATGCTGCTACAATAAAAATACTCAAATCACTTATTTGATTTTGTGGATTACATGTTGGAAGAAGATCTTCATACATTTTGTTTATTGAGTTGAGGTTTCTGACATAAAAATAAAAATTCTGTTTGCACAGAACTTTTCCTTCGAAAAAAATTTAAGCAAATTTGCTAAAAGAGGGGAAGCTGTTGCAAGGAGGGTTAATAGACTTGTTACCATTGAACAAGCTGCTAAAACATAAAAGTCTTAAGTGGGGTACCACACATCTGATACCCAAGTTACTTCCTCATGCAGCAGACACTGTTAATAAATTCAAAAACTACTTAGTATATATATGGAGCATCCTCTTTTAATTGCAAACACAGTATGAGCATCACAATGCAAGTCTTTAACCTGACCAGACCAAGCAAACCTGAACAGACTTGTTAAGTGTTTGTACTGCCAATTTTAATGATACCAATAGCAGTATTTTGTTGGCAAAACATGAACTTCAAACAGAAGATGTCATACTCTGCTCTAAAGTTAAAAACTAGATCTATGTTAGGATGGTAATTAGTAATTAACTAACTGTGTCATCACCAAAATTAACCAACACAAGTAAGTCAACTTAAACCTACAGGAACAAATGGAAGCTAAATGGAATAGTGAGCTACATCAAAAGAAGATACCAAAATGTCCTCTTATCGTATGTGCAGGAAAGTGTTAGAATGCAAAAGCAAAATTGCTACTGAAAATATACCCTTGTTACTACTACAGATGGAAAGATGCAACAATAACCTCAATTCTAGTATAATTCTAGTACCTGTACATAGCACCATTGAAATGATGGTAAGGGAGGTTGGGGCCACTGCAGAATTACAGACTGCAGAGATTATTATAGAAAACAATAAATTGAATCTTGAAAAGCAAGAGGAAGTTAGAAGCAAGTTGGTAAGTAGCAGGCCAATCAGGAATAGTACTTGAGATGATTAGAGCTGCAGGTGACAGTGGTACATTTATCGTCTGTAACCTTGCATCCTCTATCGTCTGTGAAGGCAAGATTCAGTCTGACTGGGAGCAGAGTTACATTGTTTCCCTCTACAAGGGCAAGGGTGATGCTCTGGCCAGAGGTAACTACTGTGGGCTCAAGGTGACAGAACAAGTCATTAAAGTCATGGAGAGTGAATTGTGGACAGCCATATTAGGCAGCTAGTATCAATTGGTGACTCCAAATTTGTTTTTGTCCTGGGCAGAGGTACACCTGATACAATATTTGTTGTTTGTCAGCTACAAGAAGAATAACTGGCAGTAAACAAATGGCTTTATATGACATATGTGGACCACGACCAACCACATGACTTTGGTAGCTTTCCATGTGTTGTCTGTCGTACAGGTGTAGGCAGAAATAGTATATACTGCAATGGACGCCAGAACTGGGTGCACAAGAAATGTAGTGGGTTCAAGCATCTGATTGCTGGTATGAACATGTACAAAGATCCAGAAGTGCAATTAAATGTACACATGATTTACAAGTTGTTGGAAGGTGAGGTGTTTGCCATCCAAATATGTCTTGGAGAGAGCAAACAGNATATTTGTTGTTTGTCAGCTACAAGAAGAATAACTGGCAGTAAACAAATGGCTTTATATGACATATGTGGACCACGACCAACCACATGACTTTGGTAGCTTTCCATGTGTTGTCTGTCGTACAGGTGTAGGCAGAAATAGTATATACTGCAATGGACGCCAGAACTGGGTGCACAAGAAATGTAGTGGGTTCAAGCATCTGATTGCTGGTATGAACATGTACAAAGATCCAGAAGTGCAATTAAATGTACACATGATTTACAAGTTGTTGGAAGGTGAGGTGTTGCCATCCAAATATGTCTTGGAGAGAGCAAACAGAGAGGGATTGTAGAGAGTGGAAGCTGTCAAATTCCAACCCTCATGATCGTAAGAAATGGAGACATGTGGTGAAATATGCTATGCATGCAGCTAGGCAGTCATCTGGAAGGGAGCCTACAAGTGTAGATGATGCTTCTGAACCTGCACGTTAATCAAAAGAAACTGATGATGATGATGATTATGATGATGATGTTGTATGGTAAAGATTTTACTGCAGCCACTTTAGCTTTCAAATCAACAAATCCACAATATCCATCTTAGGTGTAAGGTACTCTTAAACCCAAAGAACCCTCTCCCACTTAAAGAGGGGAATAACATAGTTTACAGACAACATTGTTAGGACTGTCCTACCTTCATACATTGGTAAATCAAAGTGTTCCTTGGTTTAAAGGGAAAAAATCACAAGAGAGCTGTTTAAAAGTTGACATCAAGAAACATGAAATAGCAGAACACTGGTGGACACAGGGTCACACCTTTGACTGGGAAAAAAAGGAGTATGTAGTCACAAAAACCAATACAGCAAGAAGAAAAATAAGAAAAAATCTGTTCTCTACAGCCAAGCAATCACATCACCTGTAGGCTATACCTTAGACTCTTCTGGAGCTACCGACTACAGCAATACAAAAAAAAACAATAGAAGGAATACATGACAGGTGTGGCATCACTCTGTAAAGCAACTCGGTTCCTGTCACCACATAGGTGTGCCCTCTCGATGTATAAAAGAGCTGCAGGCCTAGTTAGTGACTTTAGTAAACAGACAACGGAAGAAGTATCTTTTGAAGCTCAGAAAGAGCTTGCGACTCATGACATGATGAAGCTCCTGCATCTGTGAAATTTTAGTTGCATAAGATATGTAGTTTCAAAACTAAATCTATGTATGCTACATGAGCAATAATAGCGGAATGCCTCATGAACAAAACTCAAAATTTCGGATAGTGTTCCTCTCGATCTGGATCATTAACGTCGCCTTGAGGGCTAATATCCTGGCATAGTTGTCAACGGAAAACTGGGGGGAGAGCACTAAAAATGTTGAGTATGGAGGCAGGAGCAAAACTCCTCCACCGACTATGCAGATTGCACTAACAGCAGTTTTACATGCAAATCTGATATGACGAACAATGCAGTTTTGCAGGGTGCACAAATATCCGTCAGGTAGCTCAGATAACTGAATGCACTGTTGCTGATGTTGAAAGTGCACATGTGCAGGCAGAGTTTTCTGCATGATCATAAAATTAATCAGCAAAAAATATGGCAAGGTACTCTCCCATCACACAGAAACCATGGAAATAGCATTCTACTTTATCTATGGTAATAAACAAAAGCAGCAATTTTTCTTATTGTGTCTACTGTCCCCACCAAAATACAAGTTTAGTTAAAATTTATTTGCTGTACAGTTTTATAAAAAATACTTGAAGTTTTACTTATCTTCTTTTTTAAGGAAGACATTTCCAGATGTACAAGAAACCACGGGCGTTCATCACATTGATTTAGTTCCTCTTGAATAAAAGTCTGAAAAACGGGCCCATTTGGCAGATGCTGAATCTTTAATAAAATAGTATTTGTTATGCTACATAGTTAATTTTTTATACAAAAATTAATTTTTAGGCACTCAATTGTGAGATCATGTGAAGGAGCCGTGGCTTAATGGTTAGTGCAACTGCACAGTAACCAAGAGTTCCGGGTTCGATTCCCCGAGCTGTCGAGGAGAATTTGGAACTTTACAAAGAAAAAAGCCATTGGTTGGCGTCAGGAAGGGCATCCGGCCAAGAAATTCCTCACTCCCAAATCCAAAGTCCCTCTGAAGGGCACCGTCTGAGCCCCAATTGCTGGGGAAAAATGACGTTAAAACTAAAAAAAAAAAGATCATGTGGCTTGGTAGTTTTCAAAAAATTATGCCATTTCTTTCAGTATACATAATACTATATATATATATGCATAAACTATATGTTAAAATAGTATCATCAACATTACTTTAAAAAGGACTCATGCCCAACAAAACCCCCACAAAAAGAACATAATGGCACCACGATGCATGAGAAAGGCAACAGGTCTTGTTTTGACACTTACTTGGTATCTCCCGTACGAAAAGTAAACTAAAGTAAGCGGGAAAATCGTACCCGCAACTGCATGAGTAGATGGCATACCATACTCGCTGCTGAATTCATGTTCTATTATGATTGCTGGCGGTGATGAAGGCCGTGGCCACTTTAGTATATCCTTTGATACTTGGCCAGCGAACATTGACAATGTCCAGAGTAAGCATATTCTTCTGGCAATGTAATCATCAATAATCCACATCAGAAGAGGTACAAAAGTGATATAGAATATTTCACAACCAGCCAACGATCCAATAACGTAAATGTAGTGGAAAAATGGGTTGTACCGGACTCCATCTCTGAGCTCTGCCTTGTTATGACTGTCATTTAACTGATCTGTGGGAGCAGTTTCACCCAACGGTTGCACATAAGCAACCTCATTGTGCCCCCTACTTCTTACATTTGAAACATTATTAAAGTCATCCTTGTACCGACTGCCACTGTATTTAGTATACCTGCTCAATCCACATAAGTTTTGAAAACGAAGAACTGCATAGGGATCACACAGAGTTTTCTGCATGATCATAAAATTTATCAGCAAAAAATGTGGCAAGGAACTCCCCCATCTCACAGAAACCATAGAAATAGCATTCTACTTTTTCTGTGGAAATAAACAAAAGCAGCAATTTCCCTTACCGTCCTACACAAAACCGTGGCTCCCTAGTCTCCTGTAAAAGCCATTCTTTAATTCTATTGGCCTTGGTGAACCAACCATGTTGATTCGAAAGGTGAGGGGGTCAAGAAAAAAACTGGGAACGCGCTGTTTTTTTGATCGAGTGAGTACATTGAATATTTGTTTTAACAAAGTTCACATACCGTTATAGGTCAATATGAATGACGTTGATTATCTTTTTGAAGCAATTTTTAGTGGGGAAACTCGGGGACAGACCAAGAATAATTGAATAGGGGCCATTACACATGTGGTTTCTGTTTTCTTAACATTTTCCTAACTTCAAACCAGATGCATCCCAACACGAAAAAGAGATATGCCAGGGGGAAATCAGGCTATGACAGACGTGTCTGTAGTTCCTTTGAAACCTAAATGGGTTTTTTTGTAAATAAAAAGAGGAGATTAGTGTCAATCAGTAGCAGTAAGTACCCACATGTGTCTCTCCGGCCTCAAGCTTTATTATATCTTATTTTTATCCTTTTTGATATCAAGTAATTACTTTTCAATAAATGAGTACAGGATGCGCTATGTCCTAAGGAAATAAGCTTCGCATTATTGAGACAGGTTAATAACTAAACAAGGCTTTGAACACTACTGACGGGAACTACCAATGGTGCCATTTTAAGCCTTAGGATACATCGCACAAAGATATTCGAGTCACGAATATCTTATGACACAGTACCTAATTCCTCTACACTTCAGGTAGGTATGAAAATATTAATCCGTATCCTGGGGCAACTCACAATCAATGCTCAGTCTGTCAGAAGGCTGTTGCCAAGACACAGAGCTCAGACCTGTGGCAGCTGCTTTCAGAGGTGCCATATTTGGTGGGGAAAAAAGTAACATCTTTGCCAAACAGTACATAGAATATCAGGAAATGGAAAGTTTTTACATGGACATGCAGTACGGATAATGGTCTTCAGCCCCAGAGAGACCAAAGGAAGCAGATAAAGGGTGCTGAAAGAGGCCTAAATTTAACAACAGTAGCGGCACCAAATAGGTGTGTGTGTGTGTGTGTGTGTGTGTCTGTTTGGGGGTGGGAGAGGGGTTAGTTAACTCAAAAAGTAATTTCCTAATTTCATTTGAAAATGGTGAAATTCAATTCTTTGCAAAGAAATCCCATTCGAACTCTTGTTATTCTCAGAGATTTGGTTGCCCAAGACTAAGCAATTCTGTGATTAACACCCTTGGGTATTCTGAGCATATCAGCTGTGACGCAGCATTTTCTAAATACCCTGGTTGAGGAGTAGCTGACTGTTTAAAACTCTGTTCTTTGTTCCATGGATCCATTTTTTTCTGACTTTCTGGACAGTGTCTGAAAGAAATTTAATGGCATTATGATCTAGTCATCATGGGGCAAGCTCAAGTTGGATCAACTACAGTCTGATTACATGACAAGGGCAATGGAGAACACTGTCAAATATTCAACTTACCCAATTTATCGATCTACCAACTAGAATTTCAGATTCTGCTTCTACCCTTATAAACTTAGTTTAGGTTTAGGTTCCATACTTCGTCACAGAATCTGGTGTAATTCAACTGGGAATCGTTTGCCACTATGGAATATTCACATCAAGATCCATCCACAGAACTAAAAGGCCTGAACATGCCATTGTCCGAATTGGGTATCGAGACTACAAAGCTTTTGATGAAGCTAAGATTTTATAAGAGGTAGTTTCTACTCTATGGGAATTGTTAGATTTGTTTAACTTTATAGATGATAAAGCAGACACTTCCTCTCAACTAATGATGCAGATTATTGATAAAAGACATGAGGGAGGGGAGGTGTAGAAAAGAGGAGTATTTAAGGATCAATCACAAAGTGATTAAACTAATTTGACAAAAATCATTGCTTTGCAACTCCATCGTCGTAAGAAATCAAACGTTACGAGAGAATTTTCCAATAAAGTATGCAATCAACGTACTAAAGCTACCCATGAATCTTAACATAAATACTTTAATCAACCATCAATGAAAATTTTAACAACCCTAAAGAGGTCAGGAAAGTTGTAAAACATCTTCTCCGATCCAAAACGTCAAAGATTCCTGATGTTATCTGCTTTGAAGGAATGAAATATTCCTCTAATCTTAAAATTGGCGTGTTTCTTTCTCTGTGAAAATGTGTCAACGTTGTTCCTGTATTCAAAACTGGTAACAATATTAACAACTATTTACCTATATTTGTATTGAACTATCTGAGTAAACTAATTGAGAGAATTGCTTTCAACCATATTCCTGCATTTCTGCCAAATGAAAACTTACTACATCCACTTCAATCTTGGTTTCGCCTCAAACATTTAACCACTACAGCAATAATACATCTCTTTGGCATAATCTATATTAACACGGAGAAATCTAAAGTAACTGGAGCGGTTTTCCTGTATAACTTCAGGATTCTGATATTGCAGACCACGTTTCCTTACTAACTAAAGTAAAAATGTACATCCCGGATTATTAGATGGACGAATATTTTTCTTCATATTTCTTTCAAAGAATCCAAGTTGTCACCTTCAATAGAGTTTTATCCAGGAAAGCCTCTATATCTATTTGTGTTTTCCAAGGTTCAATACTGGGACCTTGAATTTCCTGATTTGTGTTAACCATCTGGTAGCCAACTTTTTTGCTGAAGTTGTTATGTTAGCAGATGGATGACACCACATTATTATCACATGGAGTGTCCAGTTTACTAATAACATAAAATATACAAAGTAATATGAATAAACTTTGTTATTTATCCAAAATCCGGCTAGTGCGACATCCTGGAAAAACCTAACGCTTGATATTTTTGCAAAAGTAGTTAAGCATTTCTGCCTCGTTGATACTCAATGGTACCACAATAGACTGTGTGATGTTTTTTAATGTCCGGGTCTTACATCGAATGAACGCCCACTTCATTTCGATTATTTAAAGAATTTATGTTCAAAAGTAAACTGTGGAATTCAAATCATCATTAGCGGAAAATGGTACCTCCTTATGCAAGCCTGGTTAACCTTGCTGGTCCACTTGTGCTAAGCCATCTATACTATTTTTCACCTCTGTTCCTTAATTTCAACACCAAGCAGTTGAATAGTCATCTAAACGTATAAAAACGATGTGTCAGTGTCATATGTGTTAAGCATTTTCTTAGCTTAGCTGGTCACCAATCCACCAGAGAAATGAACTTCTTTGTTCATGTACAAGGTTATTAACAACTTTGCTTCTTCATACTCATAAAAATATGGAACAAGTGCATTGGAAGTACATGATCACCTTGGGTGTCCAAGAAGGCAACCTCCACGTGGTGGTGCCTGGATGCTGATTAGCCATTTTCTCCTAACTGGTCAGTAATGAATAGCCTTCGCTACCAACCTGTTCTTGCGTACCATGGAAGTAATCGATCTCGTCGTTCATGTGATTTTGAATCTGGTACGTCGTCGATTTGGAGAATCTTTTTGGAAGTTGTGTCCTTTCGGTGGTAAGTGAAGGCTTATCATCTCTGGTTTCTTTCCAAACCGATCTGCCTTGCTTGTGTGTTGCTGGTGCTTTTCAGTGGCGTCGTTGCTGGTATGTATAGGTGGCACCCAGGAGTAATTCTGGGAAACCTCGTGTGATAGGATAACAACTGTTGGCTCTATCTTACCAATGGGAAACCAACCAAGAAGTGTGTGTCTTTGACGCCCCTGTAGTTGGGAGAGGTATTCCCGGTGCCACTTACGCACTTGGTCACAGATACATACGCGCGCGCGGCGGCGGCGGCGGGGGGGGCGGGATTGCTGTGGGCTTTAAATATTCACTTGTTCGGCCGGATCGAGCTCACCCGGGTGATCTTCCAGCCTGCTTCCAGCAGCTAAAACAACATCAACATGATCTTACTTTCTTCTCAGCTGGTGGATGACTTTTTAGATCAAGGGGGCTGGGTCAATTCACGTCAAGAGATTTCAATTCTATGAAATCAAAATTTAGAATTCCTTTTCTAAAAATGTAAGGTATGTCATATCCTTCTCCCAATTTAAACTAAAGTGTAAATCTCATTTTACGAACAACTTTAAGGATAAACTTTATATTAACTATGGTTTTATTGTATAATTGTAACTACGCTGGTACTCGACTGGACTATAGGTTTAATTGAATACCTAAAACGATGGTAAACCAAAAATTTGATTGCGCATCTGAGCAATTGATCAAACTAAAGAGTAAGTTACATACTTTAAAAATTCTATTTATGTTTTTTAATCAGTGCCTTTCGTGTTGTCCCTAATTCCGTAATGTTTCGGCTATCTAAATCTAGGGTTAGACCTAGTGCCAAAATTGAAAAGATTTTTGTTTCCGATGAAATACAGAAGTATAAGAAAGCTTTGTCTAGAATTAACCGTAAATACCGTAGTCTTAGCGTGATGTAAAAGAATATTTATCTTTGTTTGATATGATTAGGCTTTGTCGATATATTAAAACAATGATTCATGTGTGGAAAAGAGTACTCTTATTAAACACAACTGAAATTTAGAGAAACGAAAAAAAGATCCTTATGGTAAATTAAGTTCGAATTCGGCAAAGCATATTTTTAATCTATTTAGTTACAAACTCAACGAGAAAATTGACTGAACAAACCTGCTACGAGTGGAAGAAATAGTAACAAAATAAATCATGGAAGACATCAATGCTAATAAAGTTGCTAATTTACGTCGAGATATTTTTAGAAATACGCGGTGCAATAAATCGCAAATTGATGTAATACGGAATGTACTTCGAAATGAAACTACTGAAGAACCTGAGGTTTATATTGGACATTAAAATCGAGAACCTATAGTTCAACTGGTAAATTTGACGCCTGAGAAGATTAAGAATAGTATACGTAAAGTGAGAGAAGGACCTAATGAAGAAATAGATAGAAATGTACACATGGTTGTGGTTGTTGATGATTTGGTTGAAAATAACAGAGAAAAAATACAGGCTGCCCGTGAAGACAAAATAGGTGAACTTGCTATCACTATAAAGACTGCGATGGAAAAGAGGGACACACTGCCTAAGCTAACATTCTCTTCAAAAACAAACGTTTCTATTAAGCTTTACACGTTGCTCTAAGCGAGATAGTTAACGAAACCCAAAAGGTTATAACCTCCATCAACAATCTAATATACTCAACAGCAAACGCTGCCACTCAAACGCTTGGCATTAAAATAAAAAAGAATAAACCGAACCAAGTTAATAAGGAACCAAAATGAAAATAAAAAAGGAAATAGAGTCTCTGTGGCAGAGATCTCAGTTTTGATGAATTAACGAAAGGAACAGGGTGCAAACTAGGAAAGTTGGAAAGTTAAAAAGAAATACAATATCACTGATAAAGTCTCTCTAGATACTACCAAGGAAGTCTCGAAACAAAAAATATAAGTGAAAGCGCCGCGGTTGAGAGGATTTGATAAACGACGTAAGTTCTATAGACAGAATAAGATCTTTAAGACTGATGATAAAAAATTCTACAGGGAATAGGAAAGAATAAGATTGGAGAAAAGGAGCTACCTGAGAACGAAGACGTGGAGGACTTTTAGAATGGCATCTGGGTTAAGGAAAAAACTACAACCAGGAAGCTACTTGGATAGACAGTGAAGAGGAAAGGATGACTGAGGTCGAGGAGCAACACTGGGAACCTATTACGATCGAGGAATTGCGCCTGGCTATAGCAAAATTGCACAAGTAGAAATCACCAGGATCAGATAAGATTCCAAATTTCTGGGTGAACTCTTTAAGTAAAAAACATGAACACCTAACGGCATCTTTAAATAAAGTCATCACTACAACAGAAACCTTACCAGATTGGTTAACATAATGCAACAAATATCTTCTCTCGAAATCAGACGACACTAAGAACCCGAAAAACTATCGCCCTATTACGTGCCTGACCACAACCTATAAGATTTTAACATGTTGTCACTGACAAAATGTATAGTTTCCTTGAGCAAAAATTGATTCTTCCTCAGGAACAGAAAGGCTGCAAAAGGAACTCATATGGATGCAAAGATCATCTTCTAATTAACAATATGATTCTAGATGACTGCAGGAGAAAGAGTAAGAACTTGAGCACAGGAGGACTGACTGTCGTAAAGCTTTTGACAGTGGTCCACATGATTGGATTATTAAAAGCCTCGAAATGTACAAGATCTCAACAATAATTACAAATTTTTAAAAGAAAAGTATGTCAAAGTGGAACATCTCTCTTTTTCTCTCCCATGACTGTGGGACTACTAAATCTAGCCTTATTAAAATCAAACATGGTATCTTCCAAGGAGACCTCCTTTTCCCACTTGTCTTCAGCGCATCGTTTATCCCTTTGTGCAACGAACTTAATAACTCCAACTGTAGTTACAAGATCTGTGACAAGAAGATTAACCACCTTTTCTATATGGTGACGTGAAGCTTTTTGCAAAAAGTGATCAACAACTAGAAGGACTGCTAATTACGGGTAAGTAGTTCAGTAATGATGATTGGATGGAATTCGGCCTCCGTTAGTGTGCAAAGCTACATCCTGGCGAGGAAGACTAGCGAAAACCTCAACCAAAGATCTTGATACAGACACGACAATCAGAGAACTTCATCCTGAGGAAATGTGCCCATACATAAACGTGAATGANGTGCAACGAACTTAATAACTCCAACTGTAGTTACAAGATCTGTGACAAGAAGATTAACCACCTTTTCTATATGGTGACGTGAAGCTTTTTGCAAAAAGTGATCAACAACTAGAAGGACTGCTAATTACGGGTAAGTAGTTCAGTAATGATGATTGGATGGAATTCGGCCTCCGTTAGTGTGCAAAGCTACATCCTGGCGAGGAAGACTAGCGAAAACCTCAACCAAAGATCTTGATACAGACACGACAATCAGAGAACTTCATCCTGAGGAAATGTGCCCATACATAAAAGTGAATGAAGGCGATGGGATCAATCATGCCTGAACGAAGGAAGAAATCTGTAAGGAATACTACCGAAGAGTTTCATTAGTTGTTAGAACCGAGCTTAACTCAAAAAACAGATGTAAGGCGATTAACACCCTTGATGTACCAGTTTTACATCACAGCTACATGCAAATAAACTGCAACCTTCCTTACATTAAACGTATGGACTATTTATATCAAGTGGTATGCTCCACCCTAGAGCAGATGTTGATCGTCTCTATTTGGCTAGAAATGAAGTGGGGACGTGGCTCATACAAATTGAAATTGTCTTATAAAACCACGACAATTGGCCATAAACAATATATTGTATCAAAAGATGATTGGATGATTGGAAAACTAGTAAGCAGGCATGAAAGGAGTAAAAACAGCTCTCGGTTTACAAAGAATTCCAGAAATTTGAAAAAGAATTAGATGTAGAAATAACCGAAAGTGATGAAAATGGACGCAAAAGCCACAGTAACTCTGAAGAAAGTCAAAATGGATGCTAAAAGAAAAGCACAGAAACAGTTTGCTGATCATTGGAGCCAGAAAGCTCTGCATGGATAGTATGCTCTCCAAAGCCAAGGTGCTGATATAGATCAATATGCAACCCATCAGTGGCTGAGGAGTGCAGGACTTAAGGCAGAGACAGAAGGCTTCATCATCGCAACACAAGACCAAAGCTTATTTACCCGAAATTACCAAGCAAACATACTGAAAAATGGAGCTAACCTTAAGTCCCTGTTCTGTGACCAACACACGAAAACAATAGATCACCTTGTGTTCGGATGTCCGGTACTTGCTCCAAATGAGTATTTTAATGCCAAGACCGTGTTGGTTTGCATCTCCACTGGGCTACATGGAAAAATTTTGGTATTGAAACCAAACCCAACTGGTATGAACACCATCCACTACCAGTCACGGAAGGATAAAATGCTAATATTCTATGGAAACTCCTGGTCAACACTGACCGGACGATTCAAGCCAACCGTCCTGACATTATAATTAAAGATAGGAAAAACAAAATGTGGACTTTAATTAACATAAGTGTGTCAAATGATAAAAACACCTCATCTGAGGAATTCAAAAAGTTAAGCAAGTATAAGACCTAGAGACAGAAATTCACAAAAATGTGGAATGTCAAAGCTAGAACTGTTCCAGTCATTGTCGGGGGTACTGTGGATGATTAAGAAAGAGGACTCATAAACATTCAAAGAAAATAACTTGAGAGCATAAACTACAAGAACTCCAGAAAATTGTCCTCACAGGCACTGCTCATATTCTTCGAAAAGCACTCTCAGTTTGATTCCGTTAAAGTTATAAACCTTTCCATTTTTTCATACAGCGTTTTTACAAAGTTTTTATACTTTTTTATACTTTTAGACCAAGAAATATTAGGTTGGCGTTCGGCCGGAATATAGCCTGTGCCAAGGGTTAATGGGGGGACAATTCAGATTTGATTGGTGACCTCTCTAGTAATGATGTCACGATGAAAACACCGGTGGTTGTACACTTTAAAACACAATTTCAAACAAATTTCCTGAAAACAACGGCGTAACTGGGGCTGGAACTTCATTTGAAGGTACCTTGCCCGGCAGATGTACCTGGAACAGCAGCGGAGGCTAGGTCGAAATCCTAAGACTGTTAGAATGGGATGGAATAAAGAGCTTACCATTGCTGTTATGGGGTGTAATTTTTCAAGTAGACCGATGGATGAATAGGGGAGGCTGATTAAAGGATATAAAAATCGTATGCATAAGATTTGGAAAGAAAGGCAAGAACTAAACGTAACTGAAAAAAGATTGTGTGATCAAGCAAGAATAATAAGGCTAAATGGTTGGCTTTTAAACCTCGAAATAGAGGAGAGTAAACGAAGAGTATTGAGAGAAGGAATTGAAGCAGAAGAAGATGGAGTGATGGAAGGAATAATTGAAAATGAGCTAGTGATTGAGAATGCAGGCGAACCGTCAGGAGTGTGCGATATGGTAACTGTTGTGAATTTAAAGGATGTATCAGAAGAGGATGAAAAAATTTTGGACAAACGTAATGAAATTATAGGTGATTATCAAGAAGAATTCCGTAGCAGGTTCAAACGAGTTGACAGGAGATAGTTGAAAAAGCATGAGTTTTGTCTAAAGTTAGAACTAAAAAACCTCACTGAGACAAGCATTTAACTAAAGTTTGCTCAATTCTCGTTGGCCGAGAGTTTGGACTGAAGCTCTTTAGAACACCAAATGCTAGGAAACAATCATGGTGGAAAGGAAGGATCCAAGGCTCGATCAATGAAATAAGAAGATACATCAGTACTCTTGAAAGTGTTAGGAGAAACTAAAATTGAAAAGGACAAGAAAAGTTAAGGAATTAGAAAGGAATTATGTTGTAAAGAAGAAAGGATTGGGTATTGTAATAGAGGAGCTAAAACAACTCCTCCAGCTCCAGTTAAAATAAAACATTACGAGCAAAGAAGTGAACAATTTTTAATAAACAAGTTGTTTAAGAATGACCAAAAGCAGGTGTATCCAGAGCTTGATGGCAAAATGTCAAGGAATGAAAAACCGTACGCTTATGAAGGTAAGGCATTCTGGAGTAAGGCTTGGGACAAAAAAGTGCTCACAATAGAACTGCAGAATGGCTTAAGAATTAAAGGAAGAAGGGAGAAATGAAGTAAAAAAAAGTGACTTACAAAGCCCCGTTGAAATAATTACTAAACAATGCAAAAAGATGCTAAACTGGAAAAACTCTGGCCCTGATTGGGTCCAAGGTTATTGGCTTAAGAACTTTACAGTACTTCACGACAGATCAGCAGAGCAAATGAATGATCTGATAATCAACGGAAATGAAATCCCGAAGTGTATGACCACTGGAAAAACTCTCTTGTACCAAAAAGGCCATGGAAAAGGCAAGACCTGGGCAACTATAGGTTAATTACGTGTCTACCACTACCGTGGAAACTCCCCACAGAGATATGATAAACTTTTTGTCATATGCATGATACCTTTAACTCAAACATTGCAAAAGGGTTAAGCAAAATAAACCCATAAATCCGATGAGTGTGCGAATCAACTCCTATTCATGGACGATCTTAAATTGTTCGGGAAGAATGAGAGGGAAATAGACAGTTTAATCTCTACAGCCTAAATATTTACTAAGGACATCAAAATGGAATTTGGTATTAAAAAGTGTGGAGTGTTGACCATGCATAGAGTATCAGCTGACAGAAGTAGAAGTAATGCAATATCACTGCCAACAAGTGAAACAGTCAAAGTAGTTGATCAAAGTGGATATAAATATCTTGGAGTTTTGGAATTTGACGAAATTAAAAAAAAGAAACGTTTTTGAAAGTTGCAAAAAGGAATTTACTATTTTACCGAATTGCACCATTTAACGTAACTTAGTCTACATAGCATTGACTTGTTTAGTATGTCTGGGAGGAAATTCACATGTGCTGAAAATGGAAAATATACCTTAACAGAGAAAGAGACGTCAGATCAATTGTGTAAAAAGTATAAAAATGAGTATGCAACGAAAATAGAAGGGTTTTCAAAACAGCTAAGGGGTATGTTGCTCGAGGAGCTGTGGAAGTTTATGCAGACTTAAAAGAAGTGAAACATGAGGATTTAAATTATGATCAAGCTTGGTAAACGATGCCATAAGCAATTGCAAATCGACGAAAATATATTGGAAATTAACGTTTTATTTCAGAAATAAACATATCGAAAATAAGGAGGTGGCAGTAAGACAGCGATTCCTGGTTTGTCGGCATCGGTGATGATGTAATAGAAAATGATATGCCAAACATGTTTGCATTTTCTTTCACTAATGTATAACTGTTTACATATTTTGACTTTTTATATCCATTATTTCTGTTGACCAGCGGAATGATAATAGGCTTAAAGAAATTCTGACTACCCGGTTAATAAGCCCCCTTATTAAATTTTGATAACAAGTCTGACTACCATTACAATTTTAAGACCCACCCATCTATTAAACAATTGAGGGTATAGAAACAAAACTGTATATAGGACAAGAGAATACGTTAAATATTCGAAAAATAAAGTTTTCAGATGAAAGAACAGTGCATATGCCAAAAGCAGTTTTATTGGTGTGTTTTATGGTTCCCAAAGGGAGATAAAGATGCTTAAAGTCAATTTGAAAACAGAAGAGAAATAAAGTGAATTGAACAGATTGAGAGTCTTCTTTCTTCTTTATTCTTTCTTGTTCGACTTTGTCCCATCAGGGGTCGTTGTGGCGAATGCACATTCTCCATCTTGATCGGTCCTCTGCCACATCACTTGTTAGCCCTTTTGCTGCCACATCATCCCTGACATTGTCGGTCCCACTACGCTTACGTCTTCCCTTGTTCTTTCGTCCTCGCAGGTTCATTTTCATACATATATTTTTTACATATTTTTTTTTCCTTTCTACATGGCCATACCACCTAAACTGTACCGTTTGTAACTTCTTAGAAACTTCCTCGACACCAAGCCCTCTCCTTATTTCTTCATTTCTAACACGGTTCAGTCTAGCCATATCGGATGCCTAGTGCAGCATCTCATCTCTGCTAAGTCAAACTGGCTTTCCTAACTTTTTGTTAGCGGCACTCTTTCTTTTCCTTATAACATTGCAGTCGTACTATGGACTTGTATACTTTGCCTTTAACTTATTTTGGTATGTGCCTGTTGCATGATACCCCCGCTGTCTTCCTCCAGTTGTTCCACCCAGCTTGAATCTGCTTCATGATCTCTTTCTCCCCTCCTCCGTCCCTCTGGATGGTTGAGCCCAGATATTTGAACCCCTCAACTTCGGGCACGTCTACACCATCGAGCTTTTATTGCCGATCAATCTACCTTCTTGTTCACGTACAAAGATTCTGTCTCTGATATGTTGATCTTCAATCCCCTCCTTTCGAGTTGGTCACTGCAGCACTCCAGTTTCGTTCAGGTTCATCCTTTTCTTCATTGACAAACACTACGTTGTCAGCAAACATTATGTTGTACGGGCAGTCCTTTCTTACCCTGTCAGTCACCTGGTTTATGACTATGGCAAACAAGAATGGATTAAGTACAGAGCCATGGTGTAGTCCCATTTTGAATTGCAATGGTTCTGTCGCTCCCACTGAACTGCGTACCACGGTCTTAGCATCCACATACATCTCGTTCACTCCCTTGCTCCCAAGGCAGTACCACAGCTTTACCCTTGGCGCTCTGTCGAAGGCCTTTTCCAGATCGATGAAGGTACAGTGAAGCTCTTCTTGTCCTTCTCTATATTTTTCTGCCACAGTTCTTAAGGCATATATGGGTACAGTATGTTCCTACTTGGCATAAACACAAACTGCTGTTCGCTAATGTGCACTTTGCTCCTAATCCTACTATCCACCATCCGTTCCCATAGCTTCATAGTGTGACTGAGAAGTTTGATTGAAGTTTGTTGTTTTTCTTGGAACATCCTGCTTAAGGACTTGCTCCACTTGCGTTTTCCTTTCCCTGGGGTTTTCCTCATCCATCAGCTTCTTGAAATAGCATTTCCATCTGTTCAAGATATTCTCTTCGTCAGTAACACCTATTCATTCTCGTCCATCATCATCTTCATATGTTGAACATCCCTGGATGCCTTGTTTATTTGTTTCCCTATGCTTTAGATCCTCTTTTGCACCTCTACAATGTCTAATGACTAAATATCTTCATGTTTCCTGCTTGGCCTTGGCTACCCCTGCTTTTGCTTTGTCGTTTTGCTCTCAGTTACTCATCGCTACTCCTGTCAGAACAGACTGTGAGTAAAAATTTTGTATCGCCAAAATAATCTAAAAAATATGAGGTGAATCTCTAAGCATTTCAGGATGGACTAAAAGTTTTAATAGCAGCCATAAATTAACTGATAAGGACGAATACAGAATATTTGTTGTATTATATACTTGTGGTACTTTAATAACGTCTGTTAATTGTTTATTTTATTCAGGGTCCACGTATAGAATAAATCGTTGTTAAGAATAAAAATTTGTGTAAAAGATAAACTCCATTTTCTCTTTCTGACAGTTTACTTTTAATACAAGCGTCTGTCCAAAGATAAATCTTCGGATTTTTTAGGTTCATCAAAATTTAAAGAATGTGAACCAAGTGATCATTTCTATCAAGACCTATCCCAAAACTGAATTACTTTTCAATGTTATGTCAAGAATTAGAAGCAAATTATGTTAGGCTATCATTGAACACGCAAAAGTGAGTCTTCTGTGGGAAATTATCTTGCAAAGTTGGTCGCATTTCGTTACTGTGGTAGATTTTGGTTCATCTTTGTTGAAGGGTTAAATGGTTTGATTAGCGACATACAAGGAAAGCAGAATCCTCTTTTATACAGTAAGTCGAAAATCTATGCCACCCATCTTAACCTTATCTTTGTGGAAAGCAGAAATACCCCGAGATTTATCTCAGTTTACAACACTCAACCAGGGTGAACTTTGCGACAAAACACCGAGGACAATTAGTAACTAACCTTAAAAAACGTCCAGTTACCTTTACAAAAACTTTTCTCTCGTACAATGTCATTTGACTTTCATGTTTAAATAAAGCAACCATCTCTCTTTGACTATGCAAGTGACACTGGATTGGAACTGGAGGCCGACATTAAGGATGCAATCATCGACCTACAAAATGACTAAAGTGTAAAACCAATTCTTAAAATGATATCAAAAGTAATGTGGATGGATGTACACATTGCATCCAAGTACAAGAGAGTGGCTATTAATTTCTAGAATGAGCTCTTACCATTTGCTACTATACTTGGTATAATGTGCCTTTAGCTAACTCATAGGCATTATTTGAAACAAACGTGGTACATATTAGTAAACGAGAAGACCTCCGGATTTAAATGATAAATCTTGTTTTAGACATTCGACACCCTATTCCCATTCACCAAGCTCAAGGAAGCATTAGAGTTAAAAGTTAATTTCATATCTTTTATTTTTTTATCAATGAATTTATTGAATCATCTTTCGTTGTCCAGTCAATAGAAAACGTCTGCAATTGACATTACCGCATTATTGCTGTATATATGTCTATTTGGCTAACGTTATTATCATGTTTAAAATGCTAATGTTGTAAGTAAAGATTAATGATACCACAATTTTTATTGTCTACTAATTTTGAAGATTTTTGTTGTTAGTTGAATGGTGGCATCAAATAGTTGCTGAGGAAAGAATGGTGGGGACAAGGTTTATAACAACTGCCACAGTGATTAATAGGTCTCGGCTTTTCTGGCAAATAGGTTCAACCAACGATTCAATACAAGTCATTTCTCATATTTTCAAGACCCCACCAACTGACTGATAATTTTTCACCTTGTATTAATTTTCGTCAGTAGCCAGCATGGTAGAAAGGTGTCCCATCTTTGAACTGATGATGATAAGCAAGACTGCATTTGGCTTTTACCCCGACGACTCCTGATTTCAGATTCTCTGTTTTTCCCTTTTTACGCAGTTTCTACAGTCTTGTTAGCTCATCATAGCAGTTCACGATGCTTTGAAAACAATAACCTCGAACAGGTTATCCAAACTGTTGGCTGTGAAGACCTCCTTAATGTAGCACTCAGACTACCTTCCAATTGATCATCAAGGTTGCTTTCGCCATATTAATCGTTTAAAAAAGGTTTCAACTGTTACCATAGTATCGACTACACCTCGATTTCCTGCGATGTGATTTCTTCACAATGCACGTGAATTTTTGTGTAATTCGAACATGATTATTATGTATATACTAGGGTGCAGTATACGGGGAGATTTTTCGGTACCCGGGGGGCGGGTGGGCCCGAATTTTTTCAAACAATTCCCCGGGGAACTTTTTGTTATATAAAAACAGGCTACGCCCTACAAGTTCTTACTGCATAACACGGGGAAATGTGTGTAAAAGAAATAGTGCAATGATCTCCAGATATTTTGACTTTATTTCTTGTAAGTCTGACGCATGAAAATGAGAGCATCTTGAGTTTCATCATTTAGCTGATTTCTGATCTTAGTTACAAAAAGTCCCACAGCTGAAAATGCTCTTTCAGGTTCAATGCTGGTAGGCTTAATGGTTTTCAATGCCCTACAGAGTTGTCTAAGTTTTCAGGTCTCTTCTTACTAGTTTCATACAAGTTGATTTCTTTCTTGATAATTTGAGTGCTTATACCTTCAATGAAAGCAGGACCTGATTGCTCATCCTCTTCCATAAATGATGCAAACTTTTCAGCAAGTGTCATATTACCACCAGATGCTGCTACTTCAACCTCAGATTCTGCTTGATCCATTTCATTTTGTGCAGGTGAATACAGACGTTTCAAAAGAGATGTGGCAAATGATGTGATTTTGGTCATTTTGATTTTCACACCAAACTGATCTTGTCCTTGATCATGGAAGTCTAATTCAAATACTTCATAAGGCGAACAAGGTCTGTATTCCTACGCTCTTTCATTTATACCTTGAACCTCTCCAAAATTTCCTTTCCAGTATGTGATGATTGCTCTTTTAGTTTCTTGATGGTGAAGGCAATGATTTTTTCAGCTAGAAGAATATCAGCATCTTCACGACAGATACTCAACTGCAATTTTTAGAGGGGCAAGTGAGTCACAAAGTACTTTGATCTTGTCCCGTCTGTACCTGAAATGTCAAAGTTGTAGTCCAATTTTAGCATGGCAAGCTTGACCTCCTTCCTGATGTTATAGAAACGCTGGAGCATATTTAAAAGTCTACTCCAGCGAGTTTTACAGTCCAAGAAAACTGCCACTTTATTTGCCAAAAGACTGCATATTTTCAGGCTACAAAGCTTTATAATTCCTTACTGGTGAACGGAGGAACAATTTGACCACTCTGCGAACTTTCACAACAATTTTGTTCAAATCAAGAACCAGGTCAGGACCCTTGGTGATATCATTGTTATCATCCGAGTCTTCAAAATCACTTTCATCACCTTCACCTTGATCATTATCTTTGGTCTCGGAAACATTAGCAAATGCTTCACTTGGTTTTGGTTTCTTGTACAATACGTCACAAGCACACAAGTGTATAGTATGGCCAGACGTGCAAAATGAATACGTGCAGTCTCGCGACCTAATTTCATCATCAAGCTTACTCCGTCTGTCATTGTAGCTAAATATGAGTGTTTAAGTCCAGTCCAAAGGACTTGAGTCGATCCTGAATGACATTTCTTGCTTGGTCAGTGTTCATTCCTCCTTTGACACGAGCCATTCTTAAAGATTTAAAGTCCTTTGGAAGACGAAGGTTCAAGCTCAAAAACCTCCCGTTTCTGTTTGAAGTTGACTCATCGACGACTGATTGAAAATCTAACATCGGCCTCGTTTTGCTTAATTTCATCACATACTTTGTTCTTCACAACGTCAGATTCTTTCATGAAGAGTGTGAGGTCATGCATTCGATATTTCGGAATAGAATAGCCATCTGATTTGAATGCTCTTCTCATCTTATCACTGAAAGCAATTTGATTAAATGTCAATCCATCCAAAGCCACAAGTTTTGTGATGACTTCACCGAGTGAATATTTTTGTTTGGGCTTAAAGAAAGAGTGAATTTTGGCAGTTTTTGTTTTGGTTCAGAGCTTTCTTCAACACAAGATTTGACTTCAATTTTGTGTTCTAATTTCAGATGATTTGCTCAGGCCATTTTTTATACTGGGCTTTTTCTTGATCTCGGTTGTAGAGAAAATAATTCCACACATCCGATTTCCTTTGGGCACTAATATTTTCAAAGTTCGTCATTTTAAACTCAGTGTTTACTGTTTAACCTTCTTGTTTTGGAATTAATTTCCGTTTATGATTTTCGTCTTGTGCAAACAGCGTTTCCAGATTATTTACATTACAATTTATTCACTTGGAAAAACAACCGTGCTCTATAAAGAAATTGGCCATTATTGTTGCCTTTTACGTTCTTCAAGGTCTAGTAAGGGTTGCTATTCAAAAGGGTACTATGATACGAATAGCTGTGTACTACAAACATGCAATTAAATCACCAATGAACAGTTCTAGTACAATCAAGTATAATAAATAATTTCAAAGTTTTATGAAACACAGTGGTGAAAGCTGACTCTGCAGAACGTTTGGAGGAGACCAGGGCACCATCGACTCTGGCGAAAGTGATAGCAATACTGATTAGGAAAATTAAGTGTATGAAATTAAAAACAATTCTAATAAACATCAGGCAATTATTTTTTGCATCTCTCTTTTTTCTTTTAACCTATATGCTAGGAGCAGAAATTAAAATTTTGATGCTTTTAGTAAACCGCTACATTTATTAAAACTAATCTAGTATATTTTCAACAGCGTTTATTCAATAACAATGCTTTAAATTAATTGCTTTTCTTAATACCATTTTCGGATTTCAATTTGCTTGGTATTCGTGTAGTGTGATGACACGTCATTCAAATTGAGGACAATATATTTCGTACGAATAGCTGTTCCACCTTAAACTCCACAGTAAAACTTCACGTGAACAAATAACGTCATATGAACGAGACTTAACAGCAAGAAACGGGTACATCATGCCCAGTATAAATGCTTGCAAAAATGTTATACAATCAATTTTTTGAATTTTCACATCCTGCAAGCCTTCAACCACTGTGGTCTGATGTGATGATGATTCGATGTGTCACTTTGCTCATTACAAACTTTCAGTCTTCACCACAACTTGTCACTTTGTCAGAATGTAAAATAATACGAACCCCAAGGGGCACCTTAGGGAACGCATAGTATCACGTACCCTTCCCTACATTAAGCGTTTGCAAAACAGGGAAATTTTTCGGTCCATGCCCCACTGTCGCAGCTTACACACTTTTGACTAATAGAAAAATTGAATACGCGTACGTATTTACACATTCCCTGGTTTTGGTTCTGAATATTTCTTTTTCCTCGCTTAACATACAAAGCGGTTTTCCACAAAACTGGTAAGTATGGACAGTCGATAGCAAAAGTCCTATCTTTAATATTTGTCCCCGCTGGTCACATCTTTCTTCGGACCACAAAGGTTTCCAATAACTTTCTTCCTTCTTATCACCTATATTTTAAAGATTTGTAGGGAAATAAAACAGCTTAACAACCAATAAAGTTGGGTGCAAGGAAAGAACCTTTCGACCCTTTGATGTGAAATTACTTATATTCAAACATAGACCTTCTGTAAACTCTATATATTTCGAGAAACAAGGTGTCGAATTAAAATGAAAAAGAAAAGCAGACTGGAGCTGTTAAAGTCTGAACTCCAGAGGAGGGAGATATTTTGAAAATCAGTTTCATCGACTTTTATCTTCCCTGGGTCGAGTATTTTGCCAATGCACGTCTGCCTTCATCACCTCCAAAAATAATAAGGAAAATTTTCAAACGGAACTTCCTTGTAGACTTATTAACTCCTGTAATGTTNATTCAAACATAGACCTTCTGTAAACTCTTTCGAAAAACTACAGACCTTAAATCTCACTTACACTTGCTTACAAAACACAAGTTATGCTTTAATTTGCCAAAGCGGCCTTACAATAACAACTCCCTTACGCTAGAAAAGAAACAGCACTTGGAAAATACTTATTTAATTGTGATTAAACGGTCCTGGGGAAAATACCCTGGGTTATATTGCGTTATATCACAATATTCATCATAAACAGTAACGACAATAAATAAAACAGCGCTCCGTCTATATATTTCGAGAAACAAGGTGTCGAATTAAAATGAAAAAGAAAAGCAGACTGGAGCTGTTAAAGTCTGAACTCCAGAGGAGGGAGATATTTTGAAAATCAGTTTCATCGACTTTTATCTTCCCTGGGTCGAGTATTTTGCCAATGCACGTCTGCCTTCATCACCTCCAAAAATAATAAGGAAAATTTTCAAACGGAACTTCCTTGTAGACTTATTAACTCCTGTAATGTTCATCGGTAGCGGACGAATTTACAGGTCAGTAGATTGGCGGTGTAAATTTTGATGGGCTGGCCGTTGGAGAATGTACACGTTCTCAATAAAATGATCTTGTAATTTCAATCGCTACATTTAACCAAGAATAAAGCCTGTGAACCCTTCGAATGAAACAAAGTACAATAGCAGTAGGCCAATCAGGATTAGAGCAATCGCACAGAGATAAACAAAAAAAATTGTAAATTATTTCGGTTTGAAACATCAACCTGCCTCTAATAGAGAAAGCAATTTGAGGTATACGGCAACTGGATTTGTCAATCTTTTTCTGCATTCGATATATTTCGCTGAATACCCGCTTTGCAGTGATGTCTTCGTTTACCCTTACCAAAAATATTATGCTCACAAAATTATGGTGTCCTACAATGAATGCGATAAAGTGCAGCCCTTACCCTTACAAAAACACCGGCCTGTCACTCTGACCTATATTTGACCGGTTAGGTTGGAGAATGTGGAACTGTGCTTCTAAAAATCTGTTAACTGCTATCAAATCTATACATTCTACAGTTATCACTGGCTAAGACATGGTGCCCTAGCAAACCCCTTTCGAAGATCTTTAAGCTACTAAATCGGAGTACGATTACTACAGTGATTAATAATATTAGTTCACTGAGGTTTTAAATTCAGCACGTGGCTTCTTCAGTTAACTCCACCATAGCCTGTCCCAAGTCAGGTTGAGAAAGGAGAAGGATTAGTCGTGGGATTAGTAATCCCACCCTGTAAAAATATGAACACTACAGAAACAGCAAGAGGCGGCCATTCCGGTCAACATCATCGGTGTAGAGTAAGACTCAGTACATCCACAGACACATCCCAGGATAACTCTTCTCCTGTGATGTCTCAAGATGTATCCATGACGGGAACGGATGAAAGCCAAGAAGTCTCTGCCCCGAATACCCGGATCTTCTCCACCAAATCCACAACCAAATTTGGAGCGTGGAATCTAAGAACCCTAAACGAGTCCGGTAAGTTGGCTCAAGTTGTGAAAGAAATGAAGAGTTACAACCTAGAGGTGCTAGGTGTCAGAAAAACAAGGTGGACTTGACAAGGTAGATTAACGAGTGACGGAATAACTGTTTTGTATTCAGGAGGTAATGCAGAGCACAGTCGCGGAGTAGCTATATTCTTGAACAAAGAGGCTTCAGCAGCACTTGTAGGGTGGAAACCTGTGTCAGATAGGATTGTTACCGCAAGATTGGAGAGTCGACAAGTGAAGATAACAGTAGTACAAATTTATGCACCAACAGAAGCAACAGAGGAGGAGACAAAGGATGACTTTTATGAACATCTTCAAAAAACCTTAGACAACATCCCGAGCCATGACCTTAAGATCGTGATGGGAGATTGGAATGCAAAGATTGGACCTAACAGTGAAGGATTTTCAAGCGTAGTAGGCCCACATGGATCAGCCCAATGCACAAACAATAATGGAGGAAGAATAATTGAGTTCTGCAATGCCAATGATCTCAGAATTGGCAACACATTCTTTAAGCACAAAGACATCCATAAATAGACGTGGAGATTACCAGATGGTAACACTCTAAATGAGATTGACTACATCTGTATCAGCAAAAGATGGGGATCCTCCCTCTTAGATGTACGTGCTTACAGAGGAGCGGATATATTCTCAGATCATTATCTGTTAGCGAGGAAGATAAGGTTGAAGCTAAAAAGGCTGACAAAGAGGGAGAGGAAAAGAACCTATGAAATTGAAAAGCTTACAAATCCCGAAGTGTGCGTAGGCTTCCAAGACCAGTTGAACAACCAATTTGCATTGTTTCAAAATGATGAACACATAACAGAAAAGTGGGCAAATTTCAGAGATGAAGTAACAAGCAGTGTAATCGGGTTCAAGAGAAGAAACAAAAAGGAACAATGCATCTCAGATGAATCCTGGCGGTTAATTGACGAACGTCGTAGCTTGAAAAGCTGTAGGGACCAAGCTGAGACAAGAGGACAGGTCAGGGTTGCACAGGAGCAATATAGAAACTTGGATAGAGAGATGAAGAGGAGCTACAAAAGAGACAAGCAAGCTTGGTTGGAGAGGAAGACTAGGGAGGCACAGGAAGCAGCAGAAAGAAATGATACTAGACAACTGTTCAGAATTGCTAAATAACTGTCTGGGAAAACAATTGGGCAAATATCCCAGTTAAGAGTAAGGATGGACGAATTTTACCAAGCGAAGAGGAGCAGGATCGCAAATGGACTGAACACTTTAAAGACGTTTTAAATCAACCTTCCCCAAAAACGTTATTTGACTGGGAGAATCTGGAAACTCTACAAGCCTTGGAGGTTGAGCTGGGTCCCATTATAAGAGAGGAAGTGGATAAGGCCATAAGGAAGCTCAAAAAAGATAAAGCACCAGGAATTGATGGCATAAATTGAGAATTACTAAAAATTGGTGGGTCAGCAGTACAGGAAGAGCTAGTAAAGTTATTCAATGAGATTTGGAAAGAAGAAACGGTTCCAGTAGAATGGAATAGGGGAATCATAGTGAAACTACCCGAGAAGGGGGACCTATCAGACTGTAATAACTGGAGAGGCATTACCTTGCTTTCAATTACAGTAAAAGTATTCAGCCGAATTTTACTGAAACGCCTATTAACTGCTGCAGACAGTAGACTAAGTGAAGAACAGGCAGGGTTCATGGAAGGGAGGTCCTGCAGTGAACAAGTTTTCATTCTGAGAAATCCGATTGAACAGAGCTTGTTATAAATTTCATTGATTTCCGAAAAGCTTTCATTAGCTTGCACAGACAGTCCATCTGTAAAGTGTTTAAAGTATATGGAATGCTAGAAAAAGCCATCAACATCAAGTCCATGTGCGATCACCCAACATGTGCCGTCCGGACAGCATGAGGCACAACAGAAGAATTTGAGTTAATTTCTGGAGTGAGGCAAGGGTGTATACTCTCACCATTCTTGTTCATCCTATGTATTGACTTTGTGATGAAGAACGCCATGGCATATGAAAACTTCGGAGTACCCTGGGCAGAGGGCGCCACCCTCACTGACCATGACTTTGCAGATGACATTGCATTAATAGCCAAGGATAATGAGAGATGCCAAGAAATGACAAATAGTTTAGAGGAACCAAGTGTTAAAGTCGGATTGAAAATCAATGAAGGCAAGAGCAAGGTTATGAACATTCCTGATACTGCTGAACCACCCATCACTGTCAGAGGGAACCCCCTTGATTTTGTGGACAAGTTCACCTATCTAGGGAATGTGGTCACCAACTCTGGTGAGGTTGACACAGACATCAATAACAAATTGGGAAGAGCAGGCGCCACATTCCGATCCAGGACAAAAATTTGGAGGTCAAAGCAGATAAGCTTGAAGATAAAATTGCAACTGTACACAGCTATAATCATCTCCACACACCTATATGCTAGTTAAACATGTAAGAGCAACAATAAGATACAGCAGAAATTGAATGCATTCCCTCAGCATAACTTGAGAAGGATTTTAGGGGTTTCATGGAGAAAAAGAACTACAAATGAAATCTTGAGTAGGACTGGTCAAAAGGAGTTACACAAGATAGTTGAAGAGAGAAGGTGGAGATTGGCTGGTCATGGGCTACGACTGCCAGTTGGACGATTAGCACAACAGGCTCTGAATTGGAAGCCAAGTGGGAGAAAGCGCACGAGGGGCAGGCCGGTAACAACTTGGCAAGCCACTTTCGAAAGCGATCTGCGCGATAGGAAGATTTATGTCCGAAATATTCAAACTCTGGCCGAGGATCGAGTCCGCTGGCGCCGTCTTGTTGCCCAATGTCTCACTAGAGACAGGAGGACCTAAGGTCTAAGGTAAAGGTCTTCAACAGATGAAATAAGTAGGAAATATTATTTCCTACTTATTTCATCTGTTGGCAATAACCAACTGATAGCAGGAAGGCTTTTGCTGGGGATTTTCTCTTTCACTTTGTACTGCCTTATACAATCACTATCACTTGACATCCCTTCAAAATTCGCAAGTTTAAGAACGGGGCGAACTTATTGACTCAAGGTTTGATACGCTCAAATTAGGTATTATTTTCTTCCTTCCGCCCCAGACAAAAAGAACAACGGCAAACTCGCACCTACAAAATTACGATGGTACCGTATCAGTAGTATTTCTATCTGGCGCACAAAATGTATTCGAAAATGGCAAACGTAAGTGCGAGGGAAAAAAGAAGTGCGAGGGTAAAAAAAAGTGCGAGGGTAAAAAAAAGTGCGAGGGTAAAAAAAAGTGCGAGGGAAAAAAAAGATATAAGCTTTATCTTAAAAAACAAACAAAGCAGGTCATGTGCTGAAAAAATACGCATCATCAGTGTTAACCGGCTTTTTTCCATAATCATTGGTTAATATAACGACACCAGCAAAAATACAGCTTGAATATGGAAATAGAAATAAAAATGTAACGGTTTCAATTACACAAATAACAAATTCAAGGAAGTATCATAATTTAAACAAACTTCTGAGAAAAATTAAACCTAGTTCTCAATATCACGGCACAGTCTTGGATTCAGGCACAACAGTGTATCTTTATATTCTAGTTGTTATCACATCAACACTTTTCTGTAACATATAAATATCAACAGTATTCTACGCTCAGAAACATATATCTGCAGAACTGAGTTTTAAACGAAATACCTACTTTATTTGGATCTTGAAGCCAGCCGTTTGTCAAATTCTGTGATTAGCAATCTTCCTACCATGAATTCATTTCTATTTCAAACCTGATTTCATTCAGCTTTACTTTTTAGATTGGACATTTAGATTTACCACACCAACTCACTACCGATCCAAATTTGAAGTTTTCTTCCTTGCCTTAATGAAGGCGGAGGGTAAAGTTTAAAGAACTATTAAAAAAATCTTTCCCAATTCAAACCTCGCGTTAAACGATTGTATCCTTGGATCTCACTTTGTCGTCCCTTTAAGAACATTTACAAGATTCGGAGTATTACTCAATTGTTATCCCCCATATTTATAAGTAAGTCGTTAAACATGTTATACCCTGGCACTAGAAACTACCGATGCAACACTTTAGTAGCCAAAATATTATCACGTCAACACGAACAGAGGTGGTCAATGGTCCACTGTTCTCAAATATTACAATCTATTGTCGTTTTTGAGAATTTGAGGTATGGAGGCCTAAAGCTTGGTTATTTTTGTAGAGGTCGTAAATGTTTAATCTCTAAGAAGAGAGATCTGCTACATGTACTGAAAAACAGATAAACAACAAAGAAGTATTACAAAAAACACAAGCAATGATGGACTTGCCACTTCGGGACGGAAACAGTTGTCAAAAAATGGCGAATTAACAATTAATCTACCAACTTCTCGAACGGTCAGTCCTAGATTGCCTGCAGATAGAATAAAGTTTTACCACACAAAATTGTACAATTAAGTCAAGCAAATGTGTGGAAGTGTGAAACAGAATACAACAGTTTTTATGACTATTGGTCAAGCATAAACCTGCAAAGGTATTTTGTAGCAAGAACAAGCGTTTAGATTCTGATATTAACAAGTTTCTTATAACGTGAGAATATTAACTTCACTGTTGCGTCAAGGATATAATGGGCAACAAAAACAATCACTTTTAAAATGGACATTCTTAGTTGACATAAATCATTGCGTTTTTTCCTGCAATGCATTTTTTTTCTCTTAAGTACGCTAGCGTTGAATAAGCTATCCATAGTTTTGGAACAAATTTTTTATCCGTTTGTCACATTAATTGGTCACTCAAAAAAGAGACATGGTCCTGATCGAAATCATGTGCAGGTAACTTTCCATTAGACCACTAAACAAAATGTACAAAGCAGCTGGAGTATGAAAATTGGTAGTATGCCTGAAAAAGTAACTAGTAAAATTAAAAAACACAATGCCGATACTGGCCAACTTGTATACAAATTAATATGTTTCTAAGTATAACGCTGCATCACGAACTCTTTACCTACAATACCATTTTACAATCGTGCAGAATGTTGAAAATTTGTAACCAATTCAGTTTACATTGTCGTTAAGTGTAGCAAGATTAGAAACCGATTTTACATGATACAAATTCCTTTGAATTCCTGTCAGCAGCGGTAAGTTTGCACTTTTCAAATGCATCCTTGAACCCCACTTAATATTATTTTTTCGTAAAAAAAAATTTGCGATGAACTATGCCTGCGTTTAATAAATGTTATATAACATATATATATATATAGTTTAGTAAATAAGCTTTGTTGTTGAAAAGGTTACCTGCGTGGCGGGAGGTGTTAGCACAGTACCCGCGATGGTAAACTTGAATATGTACAAGACCCAACTATATATCAAAACAATTCTGGTAAAATGGCTACCAAAACGGTTCTACAAAAACGACTGTGTCCCAAAGACCCAGACTGTATGGCAACTAAAGAGAAATCTAAACCACTATGATGGTAGTTGTAGTAGTAGTGGTAGTAGTGTTGTAGTTGTAGTAGTAGTAGTAGTAGTAGTAGTAGTAGTAGTAGTAGTAGTGTAGTGTAGTAGTAGTATGTAGTAGTAGTAGTAGTAGTGTAGTAGTGGTAGTAGTCGTAGTAGTTGTAGTAGTCGTAGTAGTAGTAGTCGTAGTAGTAGTAGTGTAGTAGTGTAGTAGTGGTAGTAGTGTAGTAGTAGTAGTAGTGGTAGTAGTAGTAGTAGTAGTAGTAGTAGTAGTAGTAGTAGTACTACTACTACTACTACTACTACTACTACTACTACAGCAACGTTCAAACAAGTACTTAAACAATAAAGTTTCATATTTTCTAAAATAAGACTTTTATGGGGATTAACGAAAACCCCTCACTTTCTTCAGCAAAAACGTATTCATTATCACGTTCTGTTCTGTGTTCCTCTTTTGTTAGTTTGACGCGTACTGTCGATTCCAGTCGTTCCAAGCGGCAAGCTGTCCTAATTTTACGAGTATACTTTTGANAGGAGTAGTAGTAGGAGAAGTAGGAGTAGGAGTAGTAGTAGTAGTGTAGTAGTGGTAAGTAGTGTAGTAGTAGTAGTAGTGTAGTAGTGGTAGTAGTAGTAGTAGTAGTAGTAGTAGTAGTAGTAGTAGTAGTAGTAGTAGTAGTAGTAGTAGTAGTAGTAGTACTACTACTACTACTACTACTACAGCAACGTTCAAACAAGTACTTAAACAATAAAGTTTCATATTTTCTAAAATAAGACTTTTATGGGGATTAACGAAAACCCCTCACTTTCTTCAGCAAAAACGTATTCATTATCACGTTCTGTTCTGTGTTCCTCTTTTGTTAGTTTGACGCGTACTGTCGATTCCAGTCGTTCCAAGCGGCAAGCTGTCCTAATTTTACGAGTATACTTTTGACCAGATGGTGCGTCCAGAATTAAACCAGAGTTACGAGTGTGCGCTCAAGAAAATAGCTAAAGGGGGTTAATTTATCCTTTAACCTTACACAACTTACCTATTACTTCCCCATTTCTTTAGGTTTTCACTTGTTAAATGGGCATTTAAGAAGCATAACACATCATAAAGTCAGTTTAATGAAGATGCTTACGACTGCCAAAGCAACATGCTGAGGCAATGGCTCGATAGATTATACCACCGTCCAAAACGTCCAAAACGTCCATTCAACATAAGCAAGTCAAAAACTGGTGATATTATTTAATAATTGACCACTTCATGATGCTAACTGAACTGCAGGAAATATTTTAGGAACGAGGTAAACAGCCATAAACCCAACCACAGTATAGGATACAAAAACTCTCGGAATGTCAACCAAACTGTTTTGTATGGAGTGGCCACCCGGCGTGGACATAATGAACGTGAGTACAGAAGCCATGAAGTATTTTATGGCAATTCTCATAAGTACCAAAATTGGAACACCTAAGAACCATCTTCCTAAGCATTTAAGCATGGAGTGAGATGATATATTAAAGGAAAATGGTGCCCCTTCAAAGGGATCTACAACACGGCAGTCCTCCATGCAATAAAGACACCAGAATCCGAGAAACACTCCACATCCAACTCCAACAACACGTGTGGTTTCCCGACGAGAAGAAGTCCAAGTTGTGTGCTGTGGATACAAATAAATCAAAAATGACCATACCACGACATTGACGAGGCCAAAGTACTTTTCTTTCAATGCCAGTTCAAGGCGGGTATCAAGGTACGGCACTGTAAAAAGAAGCACCGCCACTCCCAGCAAAACGCCCCCAATCAAGTCCTAAAAAGAAAAGACAAAAAATTTTTTTCAGGGAATGCAAGTTCATCTTTAACCCTAACCCATAGCATGGGTGACAAAACGTAGCACTCAAGACAAGTTTCTATATAGCTACTAAAATAGCAATCTTTCATGGTGGAAACTGAACTTAAAAAAACAACAACAAAAACTCAACAGGATACATTTGAATGACCAAAGAATCGTCTCTTTTTCAACCAGAATGATCCTTTACTTGGCAGTTCATTGAACAGTTTCAGTAAAAGTTTACAGCTCTAATATTCGCCATGTTAGTAGGTAAATTATTAATAATGTATTCTCGTCACCTGGATAGTAACACACAATCTGATCGGGGGTCTAAACAGGTGATTCAACTAATCGGGTACAAAACACGCCTTTCGCAGTATGTAATAGAACACTGTATAACAGTAACACTTAAGGTAGCTCCCGTCTTGTAAGTTGGGTTCCTCTTTTTCTCTCCCGACTTTGTCCAGCTGTACAATGAAAGATATATTACGTAGCACCCATGTAGCTATATAGGGCACATGAGGGGGGGGGGGGAAGCTGGAACTCTCCAAAACAAAGTTTGGATGAACCATACCTAGGTCAGATTATTGGTAGTTTCAACAAATGCTTACAGGTGATATAATTAGATCATATAGGTATATCTCAACGGTAGGTAAGCCGTTTTTCTGTGCTTAATGGGATTAGAAAGAAAACTTCCAATAAAAAATCCATTTGATGCTATGCAGATGTGCTCTTGTTTAAAAATTCAACCCTTGTTCAAAAATTGGCATTTTGCTGTTTATGTTTAAAGTTACTGGAATAGCAATACTAATGTACCATAGCTTTCAACTGAAGCAAAACATTTCTTTTCTTGTTAAAAGTTAAATACATTAATAACTCATTTCTAGGTGTTTAGCAGTCTCCATATTAATCATAATTTGGTATCGGCTTCTTTGCAACGGTACTTTTTAATGCCTTCGGCAAAATATTTTTTGAGTTGGGTGCTGACAAGTGGTGGCACAATCCGAGACCATGGGTTCTTTTCAAAAAATGGTTTACCTAATTTTTCAAAAAGGTGGGTAAAAAACATTTGGTAAGGATGATTTAGTTTTTACGAAAATCACAATGTTCATCACCTGTTTTAATTGCGTGGACTACACAAATGTCAATCCGCTACAACACACGATGGCTGAAGGGGCACTTCTATATTCCAAAAAGACGCGTTTATGGAGGATTTATATCATAAATGGGCGTGGTAATTGGCAGAAACTGGTCAAAATCAGGACCACCTTAACTGCAACCCAAGTCTTTCTGATTAATCTGTCGTGTATTTAAGCATCACTGTATGTAATCAAAAATTGTATCAAGCCCACGAAAGGACAACCGGAGGTAAAATATCTTGGTAGTCAAATTTCTTCGAAATTTCATTTTCAAATTTTACAGCATGAACACAAGGACGTCACATAATGGGTTGTTCCACTTGTTTGGTATCATAGCAACGTCGGTCAAAAGAATAAAATATATTGTTAACACAACGGACACAGCTGTCGAAATTAAAGTTCTGGTTTACGTCTCCCTGAAAAGAGCACAGCGCATCGACCTAACTAATGAACCCTTATTCAAAGAGGGTGAGTCGACGTGCCAACATATCATAATTACTGAAACTGTTTCCAGAAAATTCTCGACAACTTCAAATTTCTCTACGACTCACGAGACCAATGCCTGCAAAAGCCATGAATTACTGAAGACGTGAAATCAAGAACCATAAGTTATAAAGCTCAGATGTCGACTTTTGAATTTTACTTTAGCCTGAAACTTTTGTTGATTTATTTAAGTTGATTTATTCCCATACTGACATCCTTCCAAAAACATTACCCAATGACATGTCAGCTTGTAGCAGTAGCGTTTAATAATCCTCACCATCAAAACAATTAGCAGCATGCAAAACGAAGAAAGTTTTGTCGTGAAGTGATAATCTGTTTGGAAGACATCAAAAGGATCCACTTTGTTGAAGCACCTGTTTTGAAACCAAAGAGAAAAATACTCTTTGTCGTAATACTTCCACCCCTCTGGTTTATCCGGGTGAAAGATCATTTTCAATCGTCAGCTGAGTGATGGCTGAGGTGGGGTCAATGTTGTGAGTTGGATAGAGAAAGACCACTGCCTCGACTTGCTGCTATGGAAAACTTATTCGCCGAATCAGATAACATCTGAAAGCGTCTCTTGATATTTACAGAAAATAATCGCTAAATACTGAATTAAAAAATCGTATTTTTTTCAATATATTTTGTTGCCTTGTAAGTGTCTTAGTGTTTAGTTATCTTAATTAAACCCAAAACCCTTCAAATGTGAAAATCATGTTTAAAGGACGTGTGATATTTGATGGAAATCTTATGTTAACTCGGAAGTTTTCACTTCCAAAAGAATTAAATACACTCCGCCCGGGGCTGATAACTGAAATTACTCCAACCGAATGAAGCTCTTGCTTTCCAGCTGTCTTCAAATTATTTATAATAAAGCATGTCAAATTGGGTTAAAAATTCATCCGTTTTGGGCGCCAACAATGCATTACTTTTTCGCTCTCTGAAATTCAGTGATAAGCATGGCGTCAATTTCTCATTGATAATATCATTGTTAAATGGTCAATCTATACTCTTTTAGTTCTTGCCACGTCAGAGTTTCAGAGCTTTCCTCAAATTTCAACAAAATATTGGTTTTGTTTGCTTAAGTTCTCCATTTTTTTCGTGTTTTCACTGGTATCGCAGTCAGTGAAAACCAATTAAGAGAATCACTTTTAATTAATAATACATGATGCTACTGCGCAATGGTTTTTCTACAACACTGTCGGAAACTTGCATTCTGCAACAAGGCAAGATAATAGGGAAAGCAGAATGAACTGAATTTAAATCAGTATTGTTTAGCATTAAAATATTTCTCATAAAAAATTATGGCTGAGATTACCTACTGAAAATATTACAAGTAATCAAATCTGCTAAATAAATGTCGAAATTCAACTGTTTGTTTACATTGTCTGTCATGCTGCATGATTTGAGGGTAAATTTGTGTCCTGATATACTAGGGCATAAAATTAAGAATTAACCAGCGTTTGCTCACAAATTTTACCACAAAGCTCAAAACTAGGCCACGGAGGTCTCGGAGAAATTTTTTTTTTGTATGAGCAGTAAAACGTTTGCATCAGTGGCTTGCTTAAAAAGTCTCTGCAGGCATGTGTATTTGTCAGAATGGCAATCCAGCTGCAATCCCATATCTATCACACTTGTGCAAAATTATTGAAATTGGTGAGGTAAACTATTGCCTTCTGCATAGCCAGCAAAACTGTCAATATTAAAGGAAGGTGTTACAATAACATATTTTATCTTTATTTTAACTTATCCACGTGCTCGTTTTTCAATTCTTCTTGCAAAGTTTTGTTACAAATACCAAATATATAGCGTTTCACCTATATTAAAAAAACAACCACCCAAAACCCATTAAAATTATGTTTTAAACACAAATAGCATATTCGATACATCATAAAAACACGTAAACCAACATTACCTGGAAACTGTGCACCCCCATATATATTCGGCTTAGGCATACCAGACAACACCAGAAAACAACAAAGGCAACACCCAGCCAGAAAGAATACTGAAATATAAACAAAAGAAAAGTAATTCTATTATATGGCAAAATACAACTGAAGATGGAGTGGCTAGAATTAAATACACCATTAGGTGCAACAATTGTAACAATACAATCTAATTGTTTTATTTGAGCATTTGCTTTGTAACAATTATATAGTAGGAAATAATTCATGTCCAACGGCAAAAATATCAATAACCTAATGATACCTGAATATGAACTTGTTAAAAAAATACTGACCTCCAAATTTTAATATTCTGCACTTACTCTGTGATTGTAGTTTAGTCATGGCAACTGAACACTATGAGCTTTTGGTTTGATGTTGACAAAACTATGAGTTAACATCAAAGAAACCACACACCAGGTGGGGACAGGTCTAATTTTTAAACCGAAGAAAGCATTTCCCCTGATACAAAGTGGGCCAGGCAATATTTAACAAAAGTTTAATAAAAGAATAGAGAATTTGAGAGAGCAGGCATACACAAGTTGACAGTTACTGATGAAAAATATTGTTGCTTGAAATGATCACACACACTGTATAATTTTACTGAATTTCAATTATTTAATACCCTCTATTTGTATACCTGTGGGAAGCCTGCCTATTTTGCAATTAAATTCCCTTTCAAATTTCTCCTTTTACTTCTTTTGCTAGAGTTTACTCCTTGCTGCAAAACAAGAATTTAGGGCATGGAAATGAATTTACTAAGCTTGTACTGCTCTTCTTACTTACTTACTTACTTACTTACTTACTTACAAGATCGCTCCTTACTGGTACAAAAACATTACCGCCTACCGAAACACTTTGGCTTCAATATTCGACCTAATGATTCATGATGACCAGAAACTTCCGGAATGGTTTAGCACCGCCCATACCGTTTTAATTCCTAAATCCCGCGAAACACACATCGCAAAGAACTATCGCCCTATTGCATGTTTAAACATACAATACAAACTGTACACCAGCTGTATTAATTTGTTTTTATCCGATCACGTTGAGAAAAACAGAGTGATAACCAAAGAACAGGCTGCTGGCAAAAAGGGTGTCTGGGGAACCACCGAACAATTACTTTTGAACAAAAACATCTTGAAAGAGGTCAAAAGAACAAGGAGAAATCTCTACACAGTATGGCTCGACTACAAAAAAGCCTTTGATTCCATCCCTCATAAATGGCTTCTCCATGCCCTCGAACTTGCAAAAGTACCGGAACATCTAAGAAATGCCATAAAGAATTTGACTGAGTCATGGTACACCCGATTGCACCTTCAAGGCACAAACGAAACCATCACCACAGACCGTATCAAGATAAAAAAAGGCATATACCAAGGAGATAGCCTATCAACAATTCTCTTCGTACTATCACTTAATCCGTTATCACACATGCTTCAAAAAACCAAGGGATATGCATATGGAAAAACAAAAAATCACCAACATACACACAACTTTTTTGTTGATGATCTCAAGCTTTTCTCTGGAAACCTCAATAATTTGAAACATCAACTGAACATCGTTACTTCATTCTCCAGAGACATTTCTATGAATTTCGGAACTGATAAATGCGCTTACCTTCAAATAAATAAGGGAAAGATGGTCGAATCCAACCAGCACCTAGAAGTCAACGGCTTGAAGATAGCACCACTTGCAACCGATGATCAGTACAAATACCTTGGAATTGATGAAAACATTTCGTACGTTGGTCCGTTGAATAAACAACGAATATCCAAAGAATATCTAGGAAGAGTGAAGAAAATCTGGAATTCTGAACTTTCTGACTACAACAAAGTGACTGCACATAACACTTTTGCAGTACCAGTTATCACACCAACTATTGGAATAATAGACTGGACAATAGCAGAAATTGAACAGTTGGACGTAAAAACCAGAAAAATGCTATCGATGACTGGAAACTTCCACCCGAACTCAGATGTTGACAGGCTATATATTAACAGAAACAAAGGGGGGAGAGGTCTTAGAAACGTTAGAACGTTGTTCGAAAGCAGAATAATAGCGGTACATCAACATCTGAAATTAAACTTTGCACGTAACGAAATCCTTAAATATATTAACGAATGCGAAATTGACTCGATTAAAAGAATCGCTGATGAGCTGCTGCAACAAACCAATATTATCCAAGAACAAAATGAAAAACCCAAAAATCTTAGCCGAAAATTCACTCTCCAGAAAACTGAACAACGAATTGAGAGATATACCAACAAAAAAGTACATGGCTATTTTCAACGAAAACTTAAAGATGACAACAAGATAGACCACAAAACGAGCCTACAACGAACGAAAAATCGCAGTACAACATCACACTTTAACAGCTACCTAGACAGTATCATTGACCAGGAGCTCCCAACAAGATACCTCCAGCATAAACGCCAACAAATCAATGACAACAAATGTAGATTGTGCCATATCAGCATAGAGGACGTAACCCATATAACCAATGGTTGCCCGAAAATGTCAGCAAGATACTATCTACCCCTCCGACATGATGCTCTTGCAAAGTACGTGCTGAAGGCAGTCATAAGAATCAACCACCCTGAACACAACTACTTTGAGAAACGAGATCCCGAGTATGTGTTAAAAATAGACAATGTCGAGTACTGGTGGAACCTACCAATCAAAACCATTACGAAAACACCACACAACAAACCTGACATGATCATATGGGACAAATCTACGAAAGTTTGCTCTATTGTCGAATTCAGCTGCCCAACTGACATCAATATCGGAAACAAGATCGACGAAAAGATGAACAACTACGCACCACTACTGAGAAACATGCAGATAATGTATCCCGACTATCGGTTTAAAATGATACCAATCATCATCGGGGCACTTGGATATGTCCCAACATGTCTGCAAAAAGTAATGGAAGAACTTGGTTTCGAGAAGAAAGAAACGGCGAAACATATAAATAAAATGCAAAATATAGTTACGAGTGGAACTGTTAAGATTTGCAAAACCTTCCTTAAGTTCTAATTAAAATATTTTTTGTATCTTGAAGTCAGATATAACCTGAAATGCATCCTGCTGTAGACCAGTTAGTATTTACTCGTAATTCGTGAATCGTGAATTTGTAACTTGTAACTCTCAAACCATAGGAAGTCTTTGAGCCCAATGTAATTTGAATCGGTAATCACTTTTCTTCTAATATGATACTTTTTATGTAGGAGTAATCTTGTCTCAGTGTTTGAAACCGATTACTTTTTTGAACTGTATAAATGCTACAGTAAAATGAAATATATTTATGAAGCTTACTTATCCTTTTAGCATCAGGTGTTCCCAACTCATGGGGTTAGACATTTGATAGCTCTTCTCCATTCATCTCGGCTATCAGCAAGCTGTTCATCTATTCCCAGCAACTTAAGGTCCTCCTCCACCACATTAAGGCAGGTTTTCTTTGGCCTTTTGTGGGTCGCTGTCCTTCTACTTCCCAGTCACATATAACTGCTAAGGCATCAGGTTCTCTACATCTCTTTATGTGGCCAAACCATCTCAACCTCCTTGTCCATACTAAGTTCACTATCTGATAGAGACTGCACCTCTCTGCAACTTCAAAACTTGTGACCCTATCTCACAGTGACACCAGTCATGTAGCAAAGCATGCATCTATCAGAGCTGATAAGGCATTTCCCCAGTTTTTGCATAAGAGGCCATGTTTCAACTCCATATAGAAGAATGCCCAAATGCAAGCTTCATACACGCAAGCTCTGCTCTTCAGTGGAATGAGTTTATTGCACAGGACTCCTGCAACCTCACGCCAACTGCTCCATGCTGCCACAACTCTCACCTGAACAGCTCTCCCTACCCATGCTTCTCTGTGTATCACATCACCAAGATAACAGAATGTCTCTACCTCCTCTATTCTGACATCACCAGGCCCAAGATCTATGGAATCATTTTCTGGTGAGAGTCTATTTGCTATCCATTTGTACTGCTCTTCTGCAAATGAAATTTCATTTTGTTTAATCAGTTCAAAAATCAGAAAAACATATCTATGTGTAAAGAAATCAAATATTATTTTGTGTAATATCATGACTAAAACTGAAAGCAAAAAATTGTTTAAAATTAATTTCAAAACAGCATTTGTTTAATTTTTTGAAAAAATGCTCTCAACCACACTTCTTGTCAGTAGCACCCCTGTATTGGGCCCAAGTATAATTTTGCTTGGGATACTGCCCATTCTCAATCAAAGGAAAACCTTCGTAATATTTTTAGAAGAGATTGGATGGTGAAAATTTTTTTATAATTTGTATTTGTTAGCAATAGAAACTATTAACATTGCTTAAGCCTGCCATCGTGAAACCATTTTAAAAACTAAATAACCATTAAAATTCTCAAGTCACAGGTGCATGAGAAGATTCTCTTCTTGTAAATTTCATCTATGAATCATCCATCCATCCATTGTTTATAGTTGGCCATTTTCCATCTGTTGTTGGGTTACTGACTTTTGACCAATTTTTGTTTTCCATCTTGTTCTATCCTGTGCATCTTCATTTCTAAGGCCAATCTTTTCAGCATATTTTTCCGTCTTGTCTCTCCACCTCAATGGAGGTTTTTCTTGTCCTCCTCTACCTTCAACTTCAAACATCATTGCTCTCTTTCACCTTCATTGTCATCTTTTCTCAATACATGTCCATACCATCTCAGACAGCTCTCTCTCACACAACATCACAAATTCCAGACTTTAGAGCACTCAAACCCATCAAACCTTTTTTACTTTTTCTTTCACTGGGTCTTTTTCCACAGATCAATCTCAGCATTCCCTTTTCACATCTATTCAGTTATCTTTCTTCATCTGCTTTCACAACCCATGTCTCTGCACCATAAACCATTACTATTATTATCAATCATTATTACTAAATTTCAATATACAGTAAATACCATTTCATAATTTTAGCTTCATTTTATTGTTTTTAATGATATGATTAAAACACCTTACCATGCTTAATAAATTACTTTAAAAAGCAAAGTTATATATAGCATATTCATTGCCCCTTTTCTTTAACCAGGCCCTCTCTGGCTGCTATGCCTCCTCTAAAATAAGTGATCCTTCTCCCTATAAAGTATTTTTGTGCATTAATGAACAAGGCCCTTCTCATCATTTGCCACCAAAAACACTAGAGTTCTTCAAATTTGCATGAACATAAACTGGCTTTCAAGTTAAGACTGTTTCCATTTTTCAAATTTATCACTCCCAAGAAAGGCATACACTTTTGTGCCGAGCGAGCCATTACCAGGTAAGAGGTTGGTTATTATTGTCCATTTTTTTGGTTTCACGCATTTTGCTGCTTTAAATGTCTTGAACCACAGTGGATCATTTGATTTTATCAAAGATGAAATATTGCAAGGCAAATCCATCCTCAGTTTAAAAGTATACTTTTTTAGCTAAAGTGCAACTTCAGCCTCAAAGGTTTTGAAAAACAGCCACACAATGTACTTGACCAAAAGACAACTGGCACAGGACTGTTGCTGTTGTTGGTCTGGTTCCAATAATGACAAAAGACACACTGCTTAAACAACAAACACCTCCTTGATTTTCCCACAGGCAAATCCCAAAGCATCATTAGTATTAACCTTGTTGATGTCAAAAAAACATACATCACTTGGCTTTCACACAAAATTTTGGAGTTTCAAGTCCAACCAGAATTCTACATGAACTTTTAGGCAACTGACCAATTCTCACAAAATTTATGTCATAAATTTGTTGTTTGAGGGCTGCATTATGGGAAAAAAGTTCATTAAGACCCAGAAAGTTGACTTGGAAATTTTCTCTGTCACAACCATCATAACACAGTAAAAAAAACCAACCTTCTGCTAATCATACATACAACTCTTATAAGTTTTGAAAAGTCATCTCACAACTAAATTTATTTATTTGGTCTTTTGAAACATTGACTGTAACAAGTACAACATGAGCAATGATCTGGATCCACCCCTCACCCCCCCCCACCCCAACACACAAACAGAGTGTGTTTCTCTCTGTCCCTCTCTCTGTCTCCCAATATATATGCATGAACTGACAAAAGATCAGCCTTTGGCAGACATTTCTGGGTTACAAGTGATGTTAACTTAAGTGTGAGGTGAATAAAGTAGCTGGGATAATCAAGACAAAAACCCTTATCTTAAGTATGCGGTTAAAAAAAATGAAGCTATGCAGCCTTTTTCTGCAAATGTTTCTGTGCTTTTTTTGTCAATAAATCATTTTTCCTTCTTGAAGCATAGCATTTAATGTGTGGCAAACTCACCAAATTATTTTACTTCTATTTTCAGTAACACAAAGGTGGCAACCTCTAATTAAATGTTCTTTAACAGATAGCCAACAACCACATTTACACTTTGCAACCTAAATGGAACACCTGCTTCTTATTCTACTCTTGTGCCAATTAAATAAGATTATGATTAACAAACTTGTGGCCTTGCACATATTTTACCTGAAGCCATTATGTGCACAAATGGTGACAACTGGAAGTCCAAGTGTCTAATAATCCAAACACTATATTATGGATTCAATTGCTAAAAATGTAATTTTTCATTTTTACATATTAGGTATAATTTCTTTCCAAATTCATAAATTAGCACAAAAATGATCTTTGATTGACGTTTTAATCATAAAATTCTGTTACTAATGTTACAAATATGAAATTATTCTGGGTTTCAAGTCATATCCGCAGACTTACTTTTTACTTGTTTTCTCTAAAAACAGTAATCAGGAACGTAGGAACTGGGGGGCAGAGGGAACTTGGTCCCCTCATTTTTGGACAAACTATGCAAAAGTGCCCTCTTGGCATAACCCTTTGCCCAAATTCTCAACTAAGAAAAGACCCAGAACATGCCCAGAACAATATTTGTAATGAAGGCTTTCCATGAGGAAGATTGCCAACATTGTTTTCACAACTTTGCATTATCTCGGGTGCAATTCATGCACAGATTATTGTGATTTACGTACAGGAAACTACTTCAAAAACTCCAAGCAACTCAGTCAGATAGTCATATCTGAGGTTTGACAAAAATCAAACAAGTAGAAGATCTTACAAACAAATTGGAGGAGCTTTATGAGAGTGGTCATGTGCCCCTTTTTTGAGTTGGCACCCTACTTTTTAGATGTTTTTAAGTCCCTCACAGTAATTATTGGCTTTATTTCCTCACCATTCTGTGTCCATATTTTGGGACACAAACATCCAGAAAAATGTCTTCAAGCTGCTGAGCAATAGCATTTTATACCAAGTTTCTTTATCAAGAGCTGGTTTCCTTTATAAGGAAACCAGTATCTTGCAAAGCAATTTCTTTTCCTACTTCTACTCACCCTGAAGACCATGCTTGGTCTCATTCAAGCATGAAATACCAGTTTGAGGACTGGCGGGGTATAGTCTTTCTCTCACGGGCAGGTGAAGCGCTCTTTAGCCTTGGATGGCAATCACCTAGAGATGGTGTCTCAATAAAAACACTGGTCCCCATTACCTTAATGGGTTGGTGTCAGGAAGGGCATCCGGCCTATAAAAACAGTGCCTCATCATACCATGAAATGACATCCAAAGATATCCGGCATAACTGCGTAAATGGGACTGGAACTAATTTAAGTGGTGTCGCACACGGTAGGACTTTTGCTCGATGTAGGCAAAATCAGACCGTTATCAAGCTACTACATCAAC
>RDPX01000002.1:1514244-1553969 GCA_003991215.1 Morbakka virulenta | reverse complement strand
GTCATGTGGAGAGAATGGACAAGAATGCTTGGGCAAGTAGATGCAGAACAATCAAGGTGACAGGAACCACTGTCAGAGGAAGACCGAAGAAAACATGGGAGGAAGTGATAAGGATGGATCTGAAAGAAAAAGGTGTCAGCAGAGATCTGGTGAAGGATAGGATAATTTGGAAGTCAATTTCAAGAAAGCGTCCAACACATGCTAGCATGTAAAACGGACGTTAAACCGAATATGATGATGATGATGATGACTTTCTCAACCAAATATAAACCCAGAGTAAGGCACAATTAACCACTTGCTTGATTCCAAAGACTACATTCCCATTTTTCTCTCAAAATGATACTTTTTATGAAGATGTAGTGATTTTGCTTTTGTTGACTGATGATGCCAATCTTCTGTTGAAAATGACTTGCACTGGAAAGAATTATTGTTGGTTCTGTGCTTTGGGCCCTTTAATCATGACCTTGTAATTTTTCAAAATGAGGTGCTAAAAAATTTGGAGTACTCAAATGTCTCGGGTGTTAAATAATTTTGGGCAGTGGGCCTTACACAAATTTCATAACGTAATACACTGAGTGTATGGGCAAAAAATAGCTGTGGATACCGTGTGTTTGATGATTTTAAGCAACAAAATTCTTTATCAGTAACTCCCAATTTATGTTATGCCTGCTCTCTGAAATTCTCTATTCTATTTACTTTAACTTAAGTATTGCCTAGTAGGTACAGGGGAAAATTCACTTCTTTGGTTGAAAGTGTGGATCTTTCCCTATCACATGTGCGCATTCCTTGATGTTTACTTACAGTTCTGTCAATATGCAACCAACCACTCACAGTGTTCTGCTATCATGGCCAAACTACCATCACAGAGTAGGTGAAGATGGTCAAAATCAGTGCATGGAATTTCAGGCACGCAAACCTGTTGCAAACCAAAAAATCAAGGAACCCCCAGAATGTGTGCAAGGTTAATTTACTAACACTTAGGGTAAACTTCAATCCCCAAGTAAAAAACCAGCACTCAAACCCTCTTGTTACGGGGGCTCCGGAGCCAGTTATTCTTGCTGTTTGTAATGCAATACTACTGTTTTACAAGAACCCTGATAATGGGAGGATAAGCATTAGGGAGACTTATAGCTGGAAAAGCTTTGTCTATCAAACGTAATTGTATTGGGGGCAATAAGTAACTTAAGTGCCCTTGGAAAAGCTCCCGCTCTTTTGCAGAAGATATGCCATCACATGACGCATACACTTCGTAAGGTGCCGTTTTGCAGTCCACGTTGTTCCTGGACTTAGAAAATGTCGCTTAACTCATGTTGCGCTATCCAGGATATCGAATGGTACCTTCAGGTTTTGGTGCGGACTCTTGCCTCTGTATGGGTAGCTTTGGAGTGTCCTTAATTGTGCAAGTTAATTACTTATCCATACTGGCAGGGGGGTTTCTAACTAAACAGTAAATTACAAATTTTACATCTGTCAAGCAACAATCGTCCAAAACTGTGAATGTGAACCTGCTTTCTTGATAACAAATAAAGCGCACAGCAAGACTTTCTCTTTTTGTCGACTGCAAACCAGTCGAGTCTGCTTACAACTCGGTACAATCCTGGCTCACATTACTTGGGGTATAAGGATCAAATAGCAGCTATTTTCAAGCTTCACCGGTGTCAAAACTTTTTTGCCAACCTCCATAAATAAATAGCTAATGATGTTTCAGCAATGAAACTACAAACTCTTCTTTTAAAACTTGAGCAAAAACACTTTGAAGCAGATCATATCTAATCCAAACCTGATGGGTTAAGAAAATTTTCTTTTGGCTATTATTTGTTATCTTCCTTATCCTACCAAGCCACACCAACAATGTCATGTGTAACTTCAGATAAAAAAAAAGAAAAGGTTATGATGAATACACCGTCGAAAATATAATAGCTCACATCATCGTTCGACTCCTTTCAATTAAATCCTTAGCCAATATGCAATAACCAGTCAAGACTGTCATGTATGTACAAATGAGTTTTGTAAAATAAAAATGAAAACAAGTCCAATATGATGATAAATTGCACAACCGAAAAGAACGCAAATCACGTACCTCGTACCGTCCCAGCGTGAAGTAAACCAAGGTAAACGGGATTATGGTGGCAATTGTTGCATGTGTAGAAGGCATCCCATATTCTGACTCGTATCGGCGTTCAATAACAATTACTGGCGGTGATGCTGGCCTGGGCCAACGTAGAATATCCTTCATGATTTGGCCAAAATACATCGAGATTACCCAGAGAAGGATTAGCCGGCGACCAAGGTACTCATCCATGTTCCAAAATACATGAGGAAAGAAAGCAGTGTAAAAAGCTTCGTCTCCCAGGCTGGAACCAAAGAAGTATAATCCGTGAAAATACGGATTGTATTCGAGTTCATGGTTACTTGCATTTTCCTTTTGATTAGTAGAAGTCTTTCTAGCCTCCTCTTTCAATTTACTTTCAATGCTGCGGTGCTTGGGTCCATCAGGCAATTTAGAAACATCATGGCATTGTTGTGAGAACCCTTCGTGTTGTAAACTTGTGCTTGAAGTATTTGAAGAGTGTCTTTTGGTTAATCCACACAAATTTTGAAACTTAAGTACTGTGTGTGGATCACTTAATATTTTGAGCATGATGAAACGTTAACCTCAACAAGCACCAAAACTTCTTGTTCCAAAGCCCAAACAGTAAGATTCAAGCCGTGATGTTCTGCGGAGTGCAGGCGAAAAAGGGCGTTTCATTTGTCTTCCCAGAATAAAAGCAGATGGGAAGTCAAGACTTGTTCCCTATGTTTTGCTATCTGGGATTACTTGAGGTGTCGGGGTTGAGCAAGGTGGGAAAAAAGCAGGTTCAGAGCAAGGACCAAAACTCACCTTAACAAAAGAAAGGAAAAGACCAGATTCAAATAAGAGGGGGGGGGGGAGTGGATGTCAGCATTCAAATATGAGGTCCAAATCAAAGTTGCAGGTACCTAAAAATGGAGAAAGAATCTTAAAATTTTCAATCAAAGGATAGGAGTTCGCGCAGTTATCCCGCATTATTTTCCCCTTAAGTAAGACTTCACATTTTTGCCCTTCTAATTTAACACACACATATATAATGTATAACATATATATGTCATGTATATATATATATATATTTATATATATATATATATATATATTTATGTGTGTGTATGTGTGTGTGAATCATATTTAACCCAGCCATGAGGAGAGCAAGCCAGCTCAACTCGGTGCCGGTCCCAACCCCGGATAGATGGGTAGGGTTACCCATTAGGAAGGGTATCCGGGATGTAAAACTTTTCACACCAAACAAATGAATAAATGCTCCGGGATGAAGCGGCTCCCACTCCAATTTTCTCAGTATACGCATCACAGGCAGGAAGGACCGCGCAACAAAAAGCAGACTTCAATGAGAAATTGGAGAATGAAATAGGTAGAGTTCCGCTCACAGACCACTTGTTAATTTGCAGCGCCGTGAATGGACACATTGGCACAGAAAGGAGTGGCTATGAAGAGATATTGGAACGATAAGGGTTTGGGGACAGAAATGCCGAAGGAGAGACTGTACTGGACTTTTTTGTAAGAATCATAATCTAAGAGTTCTGAATACATATTTCAAGAAACATAGAGAAAAACGTATCATCTAAAAAATTGAAGAGGTAGAAACACAGCTTGACTTATTATGATGAGGACGACAAGAGGAATGACAGTGAGTGACTGCTGTACAGTTCCTAGCGAATCATATCTCACTCTGCACAAGATTGTCTGTGTTGTGATTTATGTCAAGAATCTCGAGAGAGCCAAGGGAAAGCTGGTGAAGGCCATTAAATTGTGGAAGTTGAAAGACGAACAACTGAGAACGGAATATAAAGACAAGCTGCAAGAGAAAAGGACACAGATTAACACACGGATGGACCAGCTGGAGAGGAACATCAAGGAGATAGCTGACGAGGTGTGTGGAATAACAACAGGTAGAAGAAGTAGGGAAAGAGACACATGGAGGTGATGCAAAAAAGTACAGGAAGCAATAAAGGAGAAAAAGGTCGCCTACAAAATCTGTCAACGAAGAAGAGGCGAAACTGACAGGGAACACTACAGGGAGAAGAGCAGAGGGGCCAAGAGAGGTATAGCGAGAGCTAAAGCGGCAGCTTGAGCAAAGTGGTCGGCAGAGCTAACAATGGTAGTTGGCAGAAATAAGTTGTTTAGAGCTGTTGCACAGATGAGGAAGGACAGGAAGGATGTTGTTGGAACCAACTTTATGAAGGACGAAAATGTTAATATAATAGTGAAACAGGAAGAACTATCGAATGTAGAAAATGAAAGGGACATAAAGGATACTATTCCAGTGGAGGGCCCTATAGAGACTTACACCGGAGAATAAGTCAAGTTTGCAATGAAGAGCACAATGATTGACAAGGCGCCGGGATCATCAGGTGAAACTGGCAGGCAATCTAAAAGACCAATCTGAAACATTTTTTTTTTCAATTTGAAAAAATCCAGATGCAATTGCGAATGACGGAGTATTCCCAATGGGCATAAGCGACCATCGGTTGATTTGATGCCTACGAAAAATTAACAATAGAACTTTTACACCCAAAACTATAACGTGTAAAAAGTATGCAAGATATAATCCTGATTCAATGGTTAATGACATGGAACAAGTTGATTGAAATGAAAAACGTAAACGATGCTGTTGAATACTTTAATAGAACGTTTACAAACGTTTTTGATAAGCTTGCTTCTGTTGTAGTGAAAAGAATTAGAGAAAAACCATGTGAATGCATGACTCGCGACATTTAAAAATTAAACACAGATAAAAGCCTGCCTTCAAAAAGGCGAGAAGGTCCGAGGAGGCCGCTTGTTGGAGCAGGTACAAAAAACATTGTAATTGTTGGTGCGACACTCATAGATATGAGCAAAGCGTTTGATACGTTGAGCCACGGCGTTTTGCTCAATAAACTTCCATCGTATGGTATTCTTGGTAAAGGATTACAATGGTTTATCGATTATCTTTTGCAAAGAAAGCAGTACGCACAAATAGAGTCATTACGATCTGACTGTTAACCGTGTTTCACTGGAGTTCCACAAGGACCAATTCTAGTCCCCCTACTGTAAGGCAAACATATCGTTTATTATACGTAAGGATCAACCCTAATGGATGTCCATTCTTCATTGCCAGTACCTTACCTTCCCAATCCCAGGTGCCATATTTCGCTGGACGTAGAGTACCATGGTTTGCCACATATCTCTGTCTCTCATCATTCTGATCATTTGAGCACCTGGGAATCGCCAATCTGTTATCTTCACCACACCATCCATTTATTTTACTCTTGGCCTTCATCTCACTCCCCGTCCCTCGATCTTCTTACTGAAGCATACCTCTTCCAACTCTCCTTGCCTAACAATACCTCCTACAAAGTATAGTTGCCTAACTCTGACGACTGACAGTAAATCTTTCCTAACTCCAGCCTGGGCCAACAGCTCCTAATATCTTCATCTGGCTATCCAGGGAACTTTGAACCTTTTTCTCCAACATCACATCTCCATAGCTTCAAATTCCTTTTCATCATCCTTCGGAAGAGTCCACATCTCCTACCCATAGATCAGTACAAACTACACAAAACACTTCACAAATGTCACTCTTGTTGATATTGCAATCTTACTGTTTGTTACCACTCATTTTACTCTTGCGAATGAGTTCTTTGCTAAAATTACCCTCTTCCTTATTTCGCTCTCACATCGTCCACCACTTGTGACTAGACTTCCCAGATAGATGAAATTTTCTGTTTCCTACACTGTCTTGTTGTTAACTAAGATAGTAATACGAGGTGGCTCCTTCCTGGAGACCACCATAACTTCTGTCTTTTCTCGTTGGTTTTTAACCATTTCTCAATACTTGTTTGTTATAGTACACTAGCCAGCTTTTGTAGCTTTTCCTCAAAATCCGCTATGAGACCAGTATCATCAACATATCTGATAGTATTAACATTGACTCCGCCAATTTTAATGCTTTCCAACTCACTGATATCTCTCATATTTATTTTGCTGTAATACTTAAATAAATTTGTTGTCAGAACACACCGTTGGCTCGAACAATTTTGGAGTTCAACCAAAAGGTCACCCAGCTCACTGCATTCTATGCAGGGTTCCAATCTGTCCCCATTTAGCAAAGAAACTACATCCGACCTTTGTATCAGTCATTTGAAACAGAAATTCAGTATTTTTAATCGTGAATAATTGTTGTCTACTGTAACTTCCGTTTTTCTCTTCGATTTAATTTGCAGTGTATGTCATGGACGCTGCATTGATTTTACCTTTGGGCGGGATACGAAGGATAATACAATTAAGTTAATTTACTCTAAGTTTTGTTTTTCAATTCAGCAACCTTACGAACTCTGAAATGAGTTGCTTTCGCCCTATTTTAACCAATCAGCTTTAAGAACTTGATGAATAAAATTACTTCCAAACCCACTCAAAGAATAGAAAAATACGCTAAGATTTTTCAGCTCTCTGCCTCGTAGCAGAATGAAAACATTTCTCGTTTTGAGCAATCTTTGGGGAATGGAAAATGGTAGTGTAGAAAATTTGGGTTACTCGAGGTTATCAATGACATTTTTGAAAAATGACAATATTTTCAAAACTAAGACGAAGAGGAAGTCCATGGTGAAGATATGAGAAACTAATTAATGCTCTGATACCTTGACTGACTACTAAGTTTCTTTGTTTCAAGCCAAAAATAACGAAGGTATTATCATTGTGTTTGCTTTTCATTTAAATGTTTACTCTTTAGGCCGCAGCTTCACGACAAGCCAAACTGACAGTTTTCAATCCAAAAAAGTATTTGTTGGATTTCACAACCTAAGTATGTTTAGAAAGTTTTATTGTACCAGTTCCAACTAGCTCGTGCGACGTGCCAAATTTTTTGTTTGTTGAAAATTTTCGTGACTCACAAAATACAACTGAAAGGGTTTAAGTGTATTTTATAACAACATTCATTTATCAGCAAATATAAAAAGGGGAAAGAGATACCTGTGCTATGATACATGCCTAAAATGTCTGCGGACTATTGCATGGGTCAAAGTTTCTCACGTTTTAAAATTATTCTTGCTATTTGAAGCTGTGGCTAATCTAGTTGTTGTGCAATTGTGAGTGGATTTTTATATAATACGTTATGTAACTAATTCTGGCCTTTGTCTAATTGATCCCTCAATAGCTCATTTATGACGTTTATCAACAACAATATTTAAGAACATGAGTAATCTGGCCTAGCTCTAAAGAGAATGGTAAGACCGACTCGTATTTATCTGTTTGATCTATTCTTCGTAAATATTCTTCATATGTTCATACGGTTATAGTTAGGTCTGTTGATAATGATCTTGTTTTTAGTTTACTTAAAAACTCTTTTTGACTTTTCTTATTGTTAATAGAGGAGAGAAAAACTACAACATGGCATTACACAACTCTGCAGGGGTGGATTTTTTCGTCACATTACTCCTGACTATTTTAAAGGAGTTGATTGGCTCACTCGATCAATGGAGCATAATAAACTATACTACTGGCCATGTCTCCTCTTTATTTCTTAGAGATGAATTTGGAATGAAAATGGCTATAAAAATTAAAGCAACTTGAATAAATCTTCAAAAAGCACCTTTTTTCTCAGGCGCATATTCATGCCACTATCCAACTGCAAACTTTTGATAGAATTTTAGATTTTTTTCATTGACAAAAAAATAGTATAGCTGTTGAGTTGTGTAATGATCAAGTTAAAAATGGTCAGAGCGGCAGTAAGAGATCATTAGATACGGTCTATTTTCTTGGTAAGCAAAGGAGCAAAGGGTGTCTTTTCGAGGTCATAATGAAAATGAGAATGAAAGTAGAATTACTCAAATTTTAAAGCACTACGATGATGTCTATGTTGAGTTTTCAGGCGGTAATGCTTATTTATTTATTGCTATGTTTCAAAACTGAACATGGTGCTGTCAAAGTGTGCGGAAAATAAGTTCATGCAAGATAATTTTTTCGACTTTAACTGGGATTTCAGCTTCTTTCTTAATCTCAACGAAACGTTGGCCTGGCTCGGATTTATGTGTGGAACATAGAATTCCTACAGCACCAGAGAGTCGTGGGAATTCAAGTGCTCGTTGGCATTGTACACTAAATTTGCCTGAATGTTCCTTCTGCAGGCCACTTGTTAACTATGTTTCTTGTATCGATCTTACTTCTTTCATTTTTGCTCAGTTATTGAGATAGAACCAGACTCTATTAACAAACCTCTGGACAAATATCACACTGCTAACATCTTTGTTTTTGGTGCCATTAATACTCATCACATGACCTGTTTAACTAATAAGACTGATAGACGTGAAGAAGTTACTTAAACGTCACTGTTGGTTATGATCTTTTACATCGTATGGAAATTTTCACAAGACGTCATGATTCAAATTTAGGAGAACCTTCTAGTTTAGAACTCCATTTAACTTTTTTTGCTAAACATTGTACAGCTTTATCTTTTCCTTCTTTTGTATCTTCTGATCACGTTTCTAAAGCTTAAAGCAGGTGTTTCTAATCTTGTTGGCAATTCACATCATTGTAAGACTTTTCCACTTGGTCATGCTGCCTTGGATGGAATTCAATAATGTCTTGATGATATTCCTTGGAATTTAGTCTTTAGCAAATCGGTACCTGATGCTGCAACTGCATTCAAAGAATGGGAACAAGTTGGGATTTAAACATTTGTATTTAGTCGGAGTTATAAAGCCAGACCTCATTCTCCTTCAAGGTTCAATCCTTGTTCTTATGCCATTCCTCCTTTCAATTATTTTTATTTTTCAGTTTAAATTAGATAGGACGGATAAATGTAGAATTTCGTTCAGAAGGGCTGCCAGTAATTGTAAAGAAGTGATTTCTAAACATAAATCTTAGTATGCTGAGCTAGTTTGTGAGTGTATTTCTTCTCAAAGACTTAGATGCTGAGACGTTTGAAAGATGTACGTTAGTGATTTACATTTTTTTAAGTCGTTTATTCTTCCATTTTATGCTGTCTAGTTTTCAATGTGCTACAGGAAAAAAGGTGATCTCTTTGCTAAATTGTTTTCTGCCAATATTTCTCTGAACGACCCTAGTGTTTCTTTGCCTGTGTTTTCTATGCAAACTGATCAGATTTTTGACTCTGTAATCATAGACCCAAGGTTTTTTTTCTTGGTTTCTTGCCCAAGGCTGATTTGAAAGGTAATTAATGGGCTTGATCAAGCTAAAGCTCTTGGTGTAGATTCGTCTCTGGTAGTAGCCTTGAAAGGATATGATTTAAACTATCTTTCTTGCTGCCCAAACATTTAAATCTTTGCCTGTTGAAGTATTGATTTTTGTCTGTCTTCTAATGTTCCTCCTGTCTTTAAAAATGCATGTGATTTGTCCTGGAAAGTACCAACCTATAAATTATCTTTTTCTCATTAGTCAGGTCTTTGAATGACGAAGCAGCAATGCACTGGTGCTATTCTTGTGAAACCTTTTTATTAATGTGTAGTGAGGATTAGGGAATCTCGCTTTATGGGGACCTTTTGACGGTAATTACGGATTGTATTTATAAGTATATGGCTAAGGCTTGGCAAGCACGTACTAAAACTCTGAAAATTTTCAAGGCATTTGATAAGGTGCAACACATTGGCTTTCTCAATAAACTTTCTGGTTATAGAATTTCTGGAAGGGGCTTTTATATTCTTCATTACTTTTTTTCAGATCGTAAAATGCGTGTTACCCTGGATGAGATTAAATCTGACGAGTTTTCTGTTATTGCTAACATTTCTTTAGTTTTTTTCTTGGTTTCTTGCCCTTCTTTACATCAATGATCGTCCTGCTGACTTGCTTCACTTCGCCAACGTCTATATTGATGACACTACCTTGTACTCACTCCTCATAACAGGCCGGTTTTGCAGATCAGTTTGTTAAATGGTATTTTCATCAGAAGCTGGGGCAACTGGAACAGGCAACCTACTGAGTATATTAGCATTAGCATTGTTACTAGTAAACCTGTAGACTACATAATATTCATATGCTGATAGCAGTAATGGCCAGCGTTGTATCCGAACTGCAGCCAATGCTCAAATTGCTGGTTTTGGATCAAAAATGCGAAAATTATTGGTTTATGGTCTGTGACAAGTGCAAAATGACGACCATAAAGATAAATATTTTATTTCATAGCAGCCAAAAATAATGACAGCCTTTCTTTATCAATTTGTACAAAATTCTTCTGCTTGAAGCATAAGGAATCAGGAGTTCAGAGACCTCCGTCTCGAAATGACTTATAGCTGCCTCAACTTCATAAGGACAGCAACTATACTAAAAGTACTGGCTGAGTCACATCATAATCAGCTTAGAACTGATTTCCAGCCAGGCTTGTTTGGCTTACTCAAACGCTCGGTCATATGGTGCTGTCCATTTCCGCTCAGTCTTATTCTAAAATAAAGTGTACAAGGCATGTAGTTCTGTTTCTAAGTTAGAAATAAACTTTCTAGAAAAGTTTTTCATACCCAAGAAACTTTTTAATTCTGTCATATTACTTGGCTTTGGTGCTTTCTGTATGGCCTCAGACTTGGATCAAATACGCCCAACACTGTCGTTGCATACATTATGTCATGGATATTACAGCAAAGTCTTACAAAATTGGCATTTGGAACCATAAAGGCCAATATTAAATTTGTCACGTCTACGTAAAACCTTAGTTAAGACATTTGAAAGTTTACCGTAAAACCTTTCACTAGGCCAATAAGACAATTAAAACTCGTATCGCATAGATATGCTTATCATCAAATTGCATTAAAACTACAAAAATTTTAACTGGAATTATACCGATTGCAGGAAATTTAATAGGGTTTTTATCACGTTGTATACATAGATTTTGTAAGAATGATTTAAGTCGGATCAGATTTTTGGAAAAATCGTCAAAGCCAATTTTAATCTACTTCTCTTCGCCTTATTGAGAGCTTTCTTAGTAATTTGTCAAATTTTAATCAACACAAGAATTGTCAGAAAGAATAATTATTTTTCTTTTTTCAGTAAGTACTTATTCATGTATTTACTAAAGGGTAGACACTGACGAAACACTCCCTGTTTTGTTGACGGTATGGAATTTATCAAGCCATCCGTTACAAATCAGTAGAAAGACGGTCTGCCAGTGGGAAGTCAGGTGGTAGCCGCTTTCTAATGTTATAAGTGACTAATGTTGTATAAATCTGATTTAGTTTAATTAAAGCTGACGTGATATGTCGCATTTGCTCATCTAGAAAACAAGACTTGTATTAGTTGATGTGCTTGATATTAGTAGCTTTTCCTCGCTCTTACTCAATGTGACTGTATCCTCAATATGAGATTTAGTCCTTTTCTGGTTTCACATGAAGTAGACTAACCATCTGATCTACGGCAGTCTCTTCAGCCATTTGATGAGACTGTAGTTGCTGTTTGACTCTGTACATACCAGCATTTTGCCGAATACTTGACTCACTGTCATTTTTTCCAGTCGAGGTAGATCCCTAAATCTTTAAAATCGTAAACTTTTCTTTCTCTTTGTCGATATCTATAAGATGACTGGTTCTCCGCTTCCCAGTTGTCCTCATGATGACATTGGTCAGCGCGACTGATCTGACTGGAAGTGGTTGCAGATGCCCAGTTTTGGTTATCTTTTTGCGGTCGTATTCGTTGGGCTCTTTTTTTTGGGGGGGGGGGGCGAATCTTTGCTGGAAAAGTGAAAAATATCTTTACACCAAACTAGATTCGAGCCAGTGCCTATAGGTATCACGACCACATGCTTTGTCACTTCGGCTATCAGTGGTTGTCCTCAACCAGATCCCTGTCGCAACGTATCTTTCAATTAAGTGCGCCTTTGTTTCCACAAATTCGTAGCGCCGACATGATATCCTAATTACGCATATGAGGCTGGGACTCCCACAGAACTACGACTTCCCTTCAAAGATCAGGACCCCAGCCACAACATGTGAAGATCAGCGCAATTGGTTGTCATTCAAACCTTTCCAAATACCTACACTAGCCTGCAAATTGTTGTCATTTCTCGTGTTGCCTCGTGCTGGTGTGAGAGGTCAACTTCTGTCTTAAGATGTTTAAAAGCATATTTGCTTAGTACCCTATGTGAAAGCAGGATGAAAGGTTTGAAAATCTTTTACATGCGCCGTGAAATAGTTGTAAATCCGAAGGCTGTCTTTTACCGCTTTGCGTTGGAGCAACCAAAGCGAATGAAGCTTGTTGACATTTTGAAGTTAGACGCAGTCGATGTCTAATTTTTACTAGTGATTGGTGCATGTTTTTAATAGTTATGTTCTAACCAGCGGGTGTTTTAAATCAAAATTAAAATCACTTCGATTTGCTTCAGGTATAATTGATGTTATTTCTAGCGTTGAAATTGCATGTAAAAAGAAAGAATTTCTTTTTACGAACTGAATTGAGAACAAAAATCAGAACTCTGAAATGCTGTGTCTGGAGCACACTTCTCTATGGGTGTGAATCTTGGATGATCAGCAAAGCAATGGAAAAAAGATTAGTGGCTACAGAACTGTGGTTTCTAAGACGCATTCTAAGAATACCATGGATAAAAAAATTAACAATAAAGAGATCTTACGAAAAGCACAGACAAACTTAAAATTAATAAAATCGATCCACGCTCGACAATTTGTTTTTTTTGGACACGTCATGAGAAAGCGCTAGAATATCAGTCCATCACTGGTAAAATTGAAGGCACCAAAGCGAGGGCAACAACAACGACAACGGCTGCTCTACACCAGGCTACTGGCAAACAGGGTGAACTTGAGATCTGTTGAGCTAATTCACCTAACGGACCCTCGAGAAAGATACCGTAATGTGACAGCCAATGTCAGAATCTGACAAGGCACCCACCGACGACGACTAAAATGGGCTACACAAAATGTAATAATTAATAGTTTGGTTTTGAAACACTTTTACTTTCTACACAAGATTTTGCTTTGAATTTTTAAAATTTTGACAGTTTGTTTAATGATATAAATACGGAATACGAACAGGCTTCCTATTTATTTAGGTTTTCGCATTTTCGTTTAAAATCTTCACATCAATACAGTGCTGTCATTGGCTTGTCTCAGTACGGCATATCACGTATTGATTTATGTTGTGAAAGGACACTTACATAGTATAATTAAGCTTGAAACAAAATGGAGTACAGGTTTTGTCATTGCAAATGGCACCTGTCTTTCATTCACTGTTTGCGTTGTTTACATAGAGAGGCTTAAAAGCAAATAACGGGTAATTTTTGAGAAGGGAATGACTTGCATTTTAAGACAGTAGCTTTTAGAAGGCTGTTTCTGTAAAACAATGGCATGTGGTCAGTAAAATACATCCATTCGGTACTGAAGCAATAGTTGGAATTATTCCTCTGCCAGGGTGACCTATTGAATGTAGTGCCGTCACGAAGTAGCAACTAACAGGTAACACTGTTATTTCAGTTTCAAGTCAAACATATGAGACTAGTACAAAATCAGATTCTAAAATGCAAATACAACATACTAAATATTATGGTATTGAATTTCAAAAAAATTATATCATTTAGCTAGAATATGTCAGAAATTTACAATGAAATTTCTGACCTTGAATTAATACCTAGCATTGTAGTAGCTTCGGTCTTCCTTAGCTGCGTTAAGGTCTTGACCTGCTAAGCCAGTATCTCTTATAATGGTATCTAGAAAAGTCAATTTGCCAGAGCGCTTTCCGATGGATTGGGGTTTCCAGAGTATTAGTGATTAAATCACTTCTGAAGTTGCTCTATGGCAATGGCCTGCAAATTGTACTCTTCTAGATTTGATCAAACTAGATACTGGTGAAAGGTTGCCATAAATTTGACGGTTGTTTGGATTTTTTTCCAAGATAGGTTTTTAACCCGCATAAGTAGTTTTGTATAGCACCCATCTAAACGCTTTTCTGCTCTCCCAGATAGATTCCAAGGCTCTGATCTATAGAGCAGAATTGGTTCAATGAGCGCCTGGATAATTTTGACTATGATGGTAATGTCAAGTTCAGATGTCCATAGTTTATGCAGTTTGTTGCACGCTGACTATGCTATGCCTTCCGTAACAAGAAAGTCTTTTTCTGAAGAAGAAATTAAAGAACCCAAATATTTGTAATCATCTTTGGATTTTAAGTTAGTTCCAGAAAGAGTTTTAATAAGTTCATTATTTGACCGAAAACAATGGTGACGCCTTCCAATGCAATTGTGGTTCGCCAAAGCTTGTTTTAAGTTGTCACTAAAGAAGAAAATACACCTGCATGAGGCATTGTAGAATAGTGAAATAAATGGTAGTAAAAACAAAGTAACCATTATGTTTTATTTTAATCACATTGCAAATATTTAGTTCATAGAAATACATTAGTAGGTTTTACTTTGTTCTGCTCCCCATCCCCCCCAGCAATATTCACTTAATGTTTGTCATAATAAGAGCTTCCTTGCAAATTCATTTTCTACAGACAATATCTGAAAGGAATATAAGGGCCCCAAATAGTAATAGACTGAATTTATTTTCTTTGAGAAATATCTTTCTATTTCTCAGCTCGTGATACCGCTTTGAAGTAAAGTCCAAGGGCAGTGCTAATGTCGAAAACTTTCAATTAGGTGCTGCTCAAAAAAAGGCGAAGAGATTCTGCGCAATTTGTGTACTCTTTTCTGTTCCAGGATTACCCAAGATGGAAACACTTCTTAATTTCGTAACAATGGTTTACTAATTTGTGACCAAAATAATCTTTGAAATGTGACCTTGTAAGATGAATACTTTCTTAAAATTGTTGAGCAATTTTTGTGGTGAAATTAGAGACATTTCTAATCTGCTTGCATGGGCCGATTTACATCCAAATTTGGTTTGCAAGCAAACACAAAGTCGACATTAAAAATTCTCCCATAAGAATACGTTGGAAAGGATCAAAATAAAGTTAAAGCCATATTTTCACACTAACCTTTTACTTATGACTCGCGGTGCAGCCCCGTCCGGACAAAAATGAAGGTGGTACCAGAAGATAACCTCAAAGACAAAAAAATAGGGATTACAGGTTTCTTGTTTGTTTTCTTAATAGGGTACAGGACTTATTCCCTAACGTTTTTGAAAAAATAGCATATATACTTTATCAACCTTAGGTATAAATTCTTTGGATCATGTTTATATTCAGGATTCTCTTGCGGGTATGTAAAAGAATATTAAATTATTTGGAAATCACCGGTATATGGCTTTTTAATTGCCCGGAAAGCTTCTTTGTGTACAGGCCATCTAGTCACGCTCAGCTTTTAACAGAAAAGGTAAGAATGCTCTGTGGGCTTAAAAACCTTTGTTTCCGAGAAGAACAGAAATGAAACTAAAAATTTTGAAAAGGATAAGGAAAACCAACAACTTCAGGTAAACCAAACACTGTATTACTTCCAAAATTGGTGAGTGAATAAGGTCTTTGTGATTCATGGTCTTCATACCAGTAAAAGCTCTTAAAGAGTGTTTGCAACCCTTTCTTCGACCTTTTTACATTAGACGTACTACTGTTATAGCATTGTATGGGAATGTCATTTAACCACTTTTTATACCTAGTTAACCAAAGGTGTAGATAAATAATTTCCATCGGTAAAGCTGTTAAATAAACTCTTAGTTCTTATTGTTGTATCAGCAGCAAATTACGAGTACCTGCTGGCCAACAGCTGTCATGTCGAAGTAGAGTCCACAATAACAGAGTAGTATTTGCTGTTAGGGTTGTTGATTTGGTTGGCAACTTCACCTTTTACAGTTTTAAAAAGGTCTCTTATACGTCGATGGTGCGGATCTACTTGATGACAGGGATCGAGTTGTTTGGGGGAGTGGGACTATATCTATCTTGTATGGATTGCATTTTTTTACTTTTCTTGTTGTGGTGTTGGCTTCCTTGTTTATAATCTCTTTATTTTCCCAGTCAAAAAGGTAACCTTGTGTCCAGCGCTGTTTTATGAGTCTTAGTGTTACTTTTTAGAGCAGCTTTCTTGTGCTCTTTTTCCTTTTGACCCCAAGGAGCGGTTTAGTTAATTAATGTAGGAGCCTCGAAGCTCCTTATAAAGTAGTCTGTTAACTATATTACTGTTCCCTTTGCAGAAACTGGCTCCTTTGGGTTTGACAGTATCTTCCTCAAGATAGATGTTGTGAAAAAGAAAAACTGGATATTGTGTTGTCGGAAAGTTCGTCTGTGTTCGCTGGTGTTCTTGACATAAGGTTGATTTATTCGTTTCAGAGGTGTAAGACTTCCTAGACATATTCAGCATGATATTCATTGGTTAAGAGGACTTTTTGAAGGTGTCTTTTTCCTTTCCTAGGTCACATGGATTTGAAATTACGCCTCTTCCTCTTCCATACAAAGTGGTGATGACGCTATTACCATCTGGGACTGAATAGTGTGACGCATTGTTGAGGTACTGGTCAGTGTGGGTTGGCTCCTGTAGATGGTAACTGAAATAGTAAAATAAACTTTTCTCTTTCGTTGTGGATTTAAACATGAATGGAGGAAGTAAGACAGTCACACATTCGAGAAAATGTATCAAGTTATAATATAAAGTTTAAGCTGGGAGCCATTTTGTTTGCAGAAACAACAATAATCATGTAGTTAGCAAAAAAATTAATGTAGCCGTAAAAGGTAAAAGAGACTGGAAACACTCAAAAACCGAATTGCTAAATTAAACAATAAGAAAACGTTTTGATGATGGTGGAAGAAATCCATTTAGTCAAAGGCTGAAAAATTATTGATGGTTTAGGCTCTTTTATAATTGCTATCATATCATTTAAACATAGAAACAGGAGAATATTTATGCTATCATGACTTAATCATAGTATGAATATAAATTTGTATTAATCATCTTTTATGTGTAAACTTTTGTTAATCATCTTCTCTATGTCATCTGAACATTCAGTTTCTTCTGTTGATGCTGAAGCTTTTTTGCTTTCATATTCTATTTATTTCTACAAATAGTTTTATTAACTATAATCTCATTGCCATCAAAATCAACACTCTTTACAATTGCTTTATAAATACAATTGCAACGAGAGAAGTCACATTATAATCACATGATTCAATATCTCAACTTTACAGCAATTAACACAATTAACGGCTCTACTAAATCTATCGACTCAAACTAGAGCTGCACTCACAAGAGAAAATCTGCTCATGATTTCTGGGGTCCACTCGAGTGAGTTCTTGAATTGCTATATATACCAAAAGTCTAATACTTGGCATTTTAAAAGTTGAATTTTAGAAATTTGGCTTCCTTAGCATAATTGGCTTCAATATGTTTTTGGGGGGGAGGGGAGCAGAGTATACACTTTAATTTAAATGTTTATTTCGATCTGAATGCCGTACCGCATTGACAGTCGTCTTTGTCATATCCTGTTATTGCATTTTGCTATTGTACTATGTGAATTTGTATGTTCTAAGCCAATCCTATCTAATTCACTAGTGTTCATTTGCGAATAGAACTTTAATTAATTAGCTTTCTGTGCTATTCTCTGTGTTGAATCTATTGCAACTTTAGAATGGCAACTAAATGGAAAGAATACTCTAATAGCGGACGAAAGTACTGCAAATTTTGGAAAGCCAAGTATATATATAGGATTCAAAAGCCTCTAGTGGAACCGAAAATATTTCTGTAGACTATACCGATCATCAATAAAACCAAGGGCATTAATTCCTGCCAATCACGGAAAAACTGAAAAACATAGGAGACGAATAAAGGATTCCTCTATGACAAGGCCGTCGCAAGTAACACACTTCCAGAAATCAGATGACCAAGTAAACGAAGTGGAAATTAAACTAAGTCATTAACATAGCATGATACTCCGCTATTCTTTCAGTCCACCACATAGCCGAACTGATATAAAAGAATGGCAAGAGCAGCCACATGAAAGAACCAAGCTGAATAGAAGAAAGTGCATCTAACTTATTACAAATGTAGTGGACCGAGCACCTAAAGAAGAGTTTGCTGATAATGTAAAAGGCAAGAACGTTTCAGTCATGACAGTCGAGTCAACTGATGTCTCTACGACCTTGCTGACTATTGTCATAAAATATCACAATGAGAAAGAGAACAAGATCGTTTCGACCGTCGTCAACCTCATTCAATTTATCGATATATACTACCGATAAAGATATCTCCGAAGCCATAAACAAATGCACTGAAAGCATTGGAATAATGATGAAGGACAGCATTGGACGTCGGTGCGATATGGCTTCAATGATGATGGGTAAACATAACGCTGTCTGGTCACGAATAACAGCGATAGCTTCTAATTGTAGTTTAGTAAGGTGCACTTGCCATTCCTTGGCACTTGGTGTTAAATATGCTCTTGAAAACCATTCATCAAGCCTTGACTATCTTCTAGCAGAGATACCGAAGTGGCTTTCTAACAGTGATTTTCGGAGAGATACCTCCCACACATTATTCGATATAATGAATCCAGACGATGAACGCAAAGCGACACCATCAAATTCTGAAACATTCTGGAAGACAAGCTGGTAGGTAAGAAGTAGGGTTTTGTACAACTGGCTGGTCAATTGTGAGGAGTTAACTTAACAGCTACCGAGCAAGAAGTTCTCAGTATTTCCGCTACAAAGCAGGCACAATTTTAGAAATGCTAAAAGATCCAAATACTGTTCATATAGTTCCATTTCATGTCGCCATGTGAAATCATTCTATCAAGCTACTGATGCTGAACCAGAGAATATGTATGATAAGTTTTTCTTTTACAGAAGTTTGCACTCTGGCACTTATGATTCTTATGGTAATCTGCTACCGCTGGACAAAGTTCAATTTGGAGGAAGATTTATGCACGAATTTCAGTGAGATACTGCTGAACATCAAAAGGAAATTGCTGCTAAAACTAACATCACTGATGTTAAGCAAAGATGTCTCCTTTTCCCTATTAAAGCAACAGAACAAGTCGAGAAACGCATACCATACTCACTAGATCTCTTCAAAGGGATAGGTTTATTGCACCGAAAAAAGGTCTTCAATTCAGTATCAAGAATCCCTCTCCATCAACTTCCATATGCCAGTCTTTGTCAGAATAATGAAAATTCCATTGAGGACCAATACAGGAAGATTCTGCACAGAGACTGGCACGAGGAATCCGTTTTCAACAGGAAGGTTCCTCATGACACTATCGAATTCTGGGGTGAAGTTATCAAATTCAAAAATATGATAGGACAACACCCATTCAAAATGCTCGCAACATATACACTTTCCATTTCCATCAGTAATAGAGGGATTATTTTCCTAAGATACAGCGGTGAAAACAAAGGTTGAAAACAGAATGGGCATCGACTTTGCTGGATGCCGCATGCGTAGTAAGTTTCGTTTTGAGGAAAAGTGCTGTCGTGATATGGTTGTTAGAAAAAAAACTGCCGGAGCTCTTTTCGAAAATGTACCAATAATTAAATGAGCCAAAGTTGACAACCAGCACAAGCAGCATCAGTGAGGAGAAAATTCACGCTTGTAGCTACGTTTATGTATAATCATACTGAAGCAATAATCAAGAAACGTGTTTATGTGGCAATTGTTTTGCTTTTCTTATCAATATTTTTGACATTTGGCATAATTTGGCTTTATTCCTCACATTGTTTGGCTTGAAGCATGTGCAGTTATTTATCAACCCTGTCTAAATAGTACTCTCACAATTTATAATTAACAAGTGATTTTTTTATTAGCTAATCATATCCAAACAACTACAGATGTAAATTAAGTATGGTCTTCCCAGCCAAGAAAGACCGAAATAAGACAAGAAAAATGTAAGACTTAGGAGGAAAATTTTTAACATCCGAAGGAAGTGTTTGAGGCTTATCAGATTATTTCCAAACTCAAGTTTTCAAATATCACTAGTGCCGCTTTAGCTAAAAGGCACACCTTCAGCAATAGAGCAAGAAATTATAGGTGTTGATCTTATTAAAAAGAAATGCTCGTTTGTTGTATAAAGAGCAGCGTTAATTTAAAAGTTTTTGTTGTTCAGTTCCTGATTAATACCCAAATTAAAAGCTATTGTTTCTGGCATGAATCTTGCAGTAATTATCTTTTATTCGTGTGAACATTAGCAAATTGCTTTTTGAAGAAAAACAGGCACCGCGTAGGGATTTCGTATTGTTAGTCATGTCATTGGGAAACAGTGATTCAAAAAATAGTTTGTGTTACGTGACCAAAACGAATTCTACCTCTGTTTCCTCAGTCGGAACGATTCTATTCAACGTTCAAGTAATTGTAATTGAATTTGATAAGTATTTCATACTCATGGTCCCAGTCTTAGTTGTCGTAGTATGTTAGTAAAAGCGTCTTGAGAAAAATCGACTGGTAGGCTTACCCTCCTTGTACCTGACGATTCGTCATCTGCTTCACTGAAGGTCATTGGGGAAACACGTTACTTTAAGTTACTAAAACAAGAATTGATAATTGTTCTTGATTGTGTACAATAATTTGTCTCAACATAATCTCTCTGGGAATCCAGCCACCAAATCTTGATTAGTGTTACATTAAAAACACTTGTTAATGTAGGCACACATCACACTACACATCAAGCTGTCTCCTGCGTTTTCATACGATTATTTCCCCCAAAATAATTTCAATATTACGGTGCCTTTACATTCAAAAGCCATTTACTTTTTATTCTTTACTTCAGTTTATTAAATTTCAAAAGAATCTGTATTGATTCAATGTGACTACCACATTTTATTCCATTACCTACTATATATAGAATAAACTAGAGGTGTGCGGCCCTCCCACTAATTTGCTTTTGTTCTCGTCAACATATTTACTTAATATTAGGAAGAGGGCAGTGTCCTGCTGTCTCGCTTTCTGACTTGTTTACATAGGCTAAACCAAGTATCTTTGCCACAGTTTCCTTTCAAGCAATCTGGAAAGCCTTCATGACTGTCTGTGATTTTATTGCCTCTCATTCGTGTCTGCATTTTTAAGAGATGGTTTGCTACTGCGTCACGGGACATGTCTTTGATGTAAACTGAAAAATCAGGTTGTTGTTCACCTGCCAGCATAACTTACAGTAATTTATTTCATATCCAGGCTTATTGAAATGTAATAAAAAAGTAACGCTCAAGCAAACTTGCTTGCTAAATGAACACAAACTACAGGTAAACGATAAAACATAGATTTTTTTAATGCGAAAGGGCTGCTGATTCGTTTCGCTTACCAGCGGGACAATTCTAATCCAGTGAAGGCGGAAAGGGATTTAAATCTCGTACTGTGAAAACATTGGGTCTCCCGTGGTGGCTCTCAAGGAAAAATCTTCAGAAAGTCAAAATCAAGGCCAAATTCTAGGAAACCCAAAATGACAACACCCGCAATTTTTTCCCTCCTCTTTTAACTATTCAGAACCTATTTTAGCCTTTTCCACATCAAATCTAATCTAATGCCAAAAACAAATCTTGTCTAATGTCAAAAACAAGACTGCAGGAACGAATACCAGGTACATTCAGTTGTAACTGACTATTTAGCAGACAAAACAGCAACAAAAACGAAGGCTAAAAAGGGGCTTACAATGCTTATCAAGTTTGCAAATAAACGTTTTAAGCAACATTTTCTTAGTTACCAGTTTCTGAATTGCATTTAGGGAAATTTTTGAACCGTAAGTGATGGTTCCAGAGAGAGTACTATTCGGTGTCATGATGGTTTACAGATAACAGATATTCTGATCCTTTTTTTAACAGCCAGGAGATCAGCAGTAGACCGAGGTATGCGAAAGCCCTATTACTCTTTATTACAGAATAGACTAGGACTTGGAAAAAATGGAAGTTTAGAAATTTTCCTGAAACCTAATAAGAGGGGATGAAATAAACGACTTTGGTACTTCTTTTAAATTGTGTGCTTCAAAACTATCTTCCTTGTTGTTCAAACTTTTTACCCTTTGCCTATCTAAGTCTTACTCTCTGATGCTATTACTGTCTTCAAGAATGCAAATGATTAATCTGATCCTCGCCAATATCAACCTGTACGTCTTATTTCAGTGCTGCTAAAACGCAATGATAGAAACCTGAGCCTCTATCTATCCTTCGCTAAGGAGAATGATATTCATCATTATTATTATTAACCCTAGTGGGGCTGCTTCTCCTCTTAAGGAATGTTTATCAATTAGGATGCTTGAAGGGTAAGAACAACACAGATAAATAAAATCATCAAAAAGACCGGTCTCAACTATGCTGATGTAACAAGAACTCCACAGGATACACAAAGATGGAAGGCTGTCATATCCAAGCCAGCCATGGTGGATGGAATGTAGTAGTAGTATACGATGCCTTGTTTGTCAGTTTCTCTTAGAACTTTTTTTTCCGGTTCCCATGTAAAATCTTTTTCTAAGTCTACTGCTAGAAAGGTTGGCTCTTTTAATCGCTCTAGAAGGTAACGTATTTCTGAGGTCACCCTGTATCTCTATAAATCTACTATTTGCCCTTGCATGGAGCACTGTTGCCATATCAGGACAAGTACTCAATCATCTCATCTTGAAGTCCTGGATGTAGTTCAGAGGCGTATTCGTAGCTTGATTGGCCCAAGTCTTGTTGCCACTCTTCAACTCTTTTTCTCGTCGACGGATATGGTTTATTTTGTGGGCTTTTAGAAATATTCTCAAGGAAAGTTTTCTGATGAGCTTTGGTACCTTGTTGGCTCCAGCTCAGTTTTTTGCATCTCGTGCAATTCGTTTCTCACAATATCTTCATTCTCATGCAGCTGCTGTTCTTCGTTGTAATAGATCTTGCGTTCAATGGTTATTGTTTTTTCCTTGGTCTGCAAGATTATGGAACGTTTTGAGTGTTGAGTAAAGCACTAAACACTCATTGTACGACTTGAATGTTTTAAGTCTAAGGTGAGCTCTTATCTCCTGCTTTAATCTTTGTTTTTCTCTTTTGTTTCTTTTCCCCTGTCATTTCTCAGTTCCATACATGTAGAGGCATTACTCTTTGTATAATACTAAACCATTAAAAAAAATGAATGTAACGGTCCTAAAAAATATCTAAAGAAAATGACAAACCAAACAGCCTCATTAAAAAGGATACATTGAGATAAGAAGCAGCTTTTCCATGGTTAATATCAAAATGATAATCATGAATATTGGAAGCAGATAAGTGCTCAGCATTTTCTCGAGCGACATTACTTGCGTATTTGCCGCGTTGAAAAAGAAACCCAGCTACTTTTTCCCCATTCTCTGATAGTCTGAAGGTCAGATTATAGACTTTCGAAAGTTTGACTTGTCCCTGCTGAGTTATCTCGTGGCCAATGCCAGAGTACAATGTAGGGAAATCATGTAAGTCATGGATGTGAAATAAGTAGAGTGTTGAACCAAAAATAGAAACCTTGAGAAATGCCAGAATTAATGAAATAACTATCAGATATAATTACATCTGGTGTGGCAGGCATTTTACGATCTGAGGAAAAACACTGAATGACACCTATTGCATTATTGTTTCGTCTTTGGGTTATGGATCACTTTGTTCCACCTGACTCTTTACTCAAGCATTTTCAATCCAATTCTGTTGTGGTCCTACGTATCAGAATAATGGCGTATTTCTCTGAATTGCATAAATTTGGAGCTTTCTTCGAAGTTTTTATTTCCTCCCTCTTCTGATCTTAATTCTTTTAAACGTAAAATAAATTCACTCCTTTGCCCTTACATTCTTCATTCTTCATTGCCCCACATATCCAGTGACTTCGCGCCTTATTTGGTACTTTTCTTTCAAAGATTACCGAGTTAGACAAGTAGTGTTGTATCAGTTTATCCCCTTATGTACCTCTTATCCTGTAAGAGTGAAAAAAATACTTACATCTTGGTATATTAAACAACCTTTTTTAGAGTCCCAGATATTATCTGTTAGGGTTTGTTTCACAATGCTGGTTTAAAATTTGGAGAGAGAATTTATTTTGCAACTAAGAATTTTCTTCGTCTCTTTTCGATATTTGTTTATAATTCATTATACCACAGTCAGTCGTCAGTTCAATTTTCCAAAATGTATTTTTTGCAATTTTTTCTTGTAATTTAGGCTTTCTTCCTTAATATCATTTTGTCAGTAATTTATCTTATACTTCCCATTCCCATTTCCATACTTGCAACATTTTCTCTGTACCAGTATCATTCGTGGCCCAATTGTTTTCAAGCATCATTGGTTAGGTTTTTCTGCTCTTTCTTTAACTTCTATGCCGACACCTTATCATTTTAAGCTGTGGACTGTGCAACTGTCATAGCATTTCAATTAATGAAATAATATAACTATTGAAAATTACATAGTATTATTAAATTTTTTTCTAGTCATCTAAAAACAGGTTTTAATGAGTATAGAAGACGTTACCTTTTGATACATTTTAGAAAAGAAATCTCCTGAATGTCGGTCGTATTAAATTTGAGATGGAGCTTAGAACAAGCAACCGCAAGAGAGGCAGGAAGGGGTAATTTAGAAAAGATTGCAAACTCTGTCTTATGGATCCAAGCTGTATCATGGTTAAACTTTTACTTAGGGATTTGGACATTCGATAGAAAGGACTAAGGTCAATTAAGGAAATTTTGGCAGGAAAGATATTTGACGAAAAGACGAAAAGAAGACGTTAGTTAAGATTAATTAACCAAATTATGAGTTATTGCACCACAATGTTATCGAATGAATTAGGATGACTTACTTTTATTTGAACTTGGACTTGAAAGAAAGCAAAATCTGACAATCCATCCGCTGTGCTCTTTAATCCTCCGTGTTGTGTTCGATGTTAAGAGATTCAGGAAATAAAGAGTCAAACTTGCTTAAAGCCTTAATCTAATTTTGGAGATTTTGGAGAAAAGGAAACCTACAAGACGAAAACGCCTACTTTACTACACCCTCTGTCCTAACGTGAGAAAGAGGTTGTTAACAAAAAAACTAAACTTTGTCTAATTATTCTAGATTATTTAACTAATAAAAGCTCCCTTTGTAGGGAAATAACTAACAGTAGTCGTAAGATGTATCATAATTTAAAGTACATAGTTTTCGTAGTTTTTGGCCATTCGAACTTCAAGTCCAGATCTTGTGTAACGTCGCTTTGTAGTTGTCTCTGTGTCAATACTTTGGTGAACATTCTATTTGGCGGTATCATTAAGGTGGTAAGTTACTTGGGAGTTGTTTGATGACAGAATGTACAAGTACATTTGTGTCACTTGATGATATTTTTTTGTTAGTGGCAAATAAATACATACATACATACATACATACATACATACATATTTATGGTGTCTGCTCAGGAAGGTGTGTTCTACAAAGGGCGTCTGCAGTTTCAACAGTTTTTCCAGAGGGTAGATTCTAAATTAAAACTGTATTGTTGGAGACAAAGAAGGAATCTCTGTATCCTAAGTAGATCTTGATTAATTGACTTAGAGAAACTGGCCTTTAAGGGAAGGTGGCCGTTGAGTTCTGTAAATGTACGACCACATACATAACTATGGAATCTTTCACACCCAAGAGTTCCTTTTTCGATCTAAACATAGTTGCATTAAGCCGAATTTAGAAAACGAGTTGGATAAGCAAGTGGTTGCCACTCGCCTTCAATAAGAAGTTCAATGGCAGCACCTATGAAAACTATTTTCAGAAGAGATGCAGAGGGGATGGAATGAATAATTGGGAAACTGGTGCTTCAGTGAGTAGTTTTTGAGAGTACTAACAGCATTAATTTGAGGTTTGTTGAAGGACCAGCTTATCTCTTTATCGATCAGAGGCCGAAAAGGTTATGCAACATTAAAGAGATTTGGTATTGATTTGGCTAAGTGGGTCACCATACCTAAAAAATGTTTGAGTTCTTGCTTTTTTGAAAGTAGTGGCACATCTTTAATTGCTGAAACTTTAGATGGGTCTAATTCGACACCAGCAGAGAGTGATTAAATGTTTAAGGAAGACGACTTGGGATCTTTTAAGTATACACCTCAAGTTATTAAGCTTAAGTCCAGCTTCCTGGATTCGAGAGAGTACATGTATAAGGTTTAGAGGATGGTTATGTTCTTCTTTAGAGTTTGCCTAGATAAAAATATAATCTTGTGAGTTGGCTGTAACATCAATACCAGCAATTATATTGGAGTTTTCCGCTTGAAATATATCACTTCCTGAGTGTATTCCATATGGGAGTCATTTAAATCGATTTCGACGATTTGTTGAACTCCTCCATTGGTATTGGATCAAAGCTTATAGGAAGTTTTCAAGGCGACATAACGACTGGTAATTCATCGTCTTTAAGAGCGATGTAGTATTTTTGTGGTAAACATCTAAGGTCAGCGAAGCAGCCCAAGAATTTACGATAAATAGAGCTGGAAGGGGAATTTACAAGAAAAACAAGTTGAATTAGATTTAAATGTTCACTGGTGCTAAGACCTAAAGGTAGGAGTTTCGGTCGTCTTAGCTACAATAAACAATACTGGAATATTACACCCATCTGAGCTGTCCCTTGACAATACATTTACCATATACTGTTATCGTCGTCTTCAGGTGCCAGGTCTTGAGCAGACGTCGGCGGTCAGGATCTGTCACAGCTTTCGGTTCCTCGTGTAGCGTAGGACTTCCACAGCATTGATGTTGGTCCATTCCCTCATGCTACTTAATAAATTTAACCTTTGTCTGCCTCGGTCTTTCTTTCCATTGATGGAACCGGTCAGGGCAAGGTTTTCTATACCCTCTTTGCGTACTATATGTCCAAGGAACTGCATTTGACTCTTCCTATGTTGTTGATCAATCTACGTTCTGTGGCTACTCTCTCTAGTACTTCCTGATTGGTGGCGTGTTCGACGTAGGATATTTTCAGCATTCGTCTATGGAACCACATTTCTGCTGCTTCGAGTCAAGCTTGCATTGTTTTAGAAATGGTCCAGGTGTCGCTTCCATATGTGAGGATGGGCATGATATATGTCTGTACCACTCTTTGCTTTGTATCCATGTGTAGCTTGGGATTGAGTAACACCGTCTTCATTCCTTGAAATGCTGACTTAGCTATTCAAATTCTCCTGATAATTTCCTTGTCACATTTTCCATTTGAAGTAATATAGCTTCCGAGATATTTGAATTGTTGAACTTGTTTTATTGCTTTTCCTGATACATGGATAGCGCATGCTGGTGGCGCTACCTTCTTGCTAATCGTCATATATTCTGTCTTGTTGACATTCAATCTGAGGTCCATTGATTCACTAGCTTCGACTACTGTATCCAGTAGGCGCTGTAGTCCATCTTCTGACGTAGCTATTAGAACAGTGTCATCAGCGTAACGGATGTTATTAATGATGACTCCTCCAACAGATATACCTCCTGATTCATCTAAATTTCTCAAAATGGTTTCACTATATAGGTTGAGCAAATGGGGCGACATGACGCAGCTTTGGCGTACTCCTTTCTGTATTGGTTTGTATTCAGAAAGCACATGTTCAAGTCTGACACAGGCGGTTTGATCCCAGTAGAGATTGCTGAGAATCCTGATGTCTTTGCCATCGAGGTGAAGCCGTTGTAAAATGGTCATAAGATCTCCATTTTTCACTTTGCCGAATGTTTGCTGTAATCTATAAAGCACATGTAGAGGTCTATCTGCTTCTCTATGGCTCGCTCTGTGATTGTTCGTATTGTGAATATGGCATTCCTTGTTCCAGAATCTTTCATAAATCCAAATTGTACTGGTGCTATCTCGGGTAGCCATTTTCTACTTGCTCTGTTCATCAGTATGCGCATGAGAACTTTAGTGATGTGACTCATAAGGCTGATAGTGCGATGAAGCTCGCATGTTGTGGCTCCTGGTTTCATTGGCAGGCATGTAAACACTGACTTGCTCATGTCTTCCGGTATTTCTCCAGTATCGTATATTTCATTGAGGAGTTCCGTAAGTTTTTGAAGGCCAAGATCTTCCAAAGCAGATACCATCTCGATTGCTATATCATCTGCTCCCGGAGCCTTGTTCCTCCTCATCTTTTTTATGGCAGCAGCAACTTCAGTTTCGAGGATTTGTGGGCCTTCTGCGTTGACTATTGCTGGTTTGGGTCCCCTATCGTCAACGAATAGTTCTTATATGTACTCTCCCCATCTCTGAAGAACTTCATCTCGTTCCACTATTAGTGCACCATCTTTTGACTTGATGCAGCCTGGGAAAGTACAGCCTCTTTTGCCTGTAAGTTCTCCAATCTTTTGATGCATCAACTTGAGATCTTTGGATTTCATATTTTTCATGGCCTCGCATTGTTTTTTGAGCCATTGTTCTTTGACTTCTCTGCAGTCCTTCTTTATTTCTCTATTTATTTGTTGGGATGTTGTGTTGTCGTTTCTGATCGTGGCCCTTCTTCTGTCCTCCATCCGATTCAGAATATTCTTCGTCATCCATTGTTTCCTTCCTTTTCTCTGTCTGGGTTCAATGATTTGCTTGGCACTGGAAACTATGGCCTCCTTGAAAGTCTCCCATTTGTCGTTTTCATTCTCTAATGCCGCGAATCTGCTTTCTACAGCAATCCTGTATCTCTCTCGTCTCTTTTTCCCTCAAACGGTCTAGGTTAAGTTTGACGGGTGTTTTATTCTTTCGGATCTTTTTAAAATTTAACTTGAGTCTGCAGAGCACTGGGTTATGGTCACTATTACAGTCGGCTCCTGGTATGCTTTGCAGCCTTGAACGGCGTTTCTGAAGCGCTTTGAGATCGTTATATAGTCTATTTGATTTCTTGTTTGTCCACCCGGACTTATTCATGTCCAAAGTCTCCTTGGGTGGTTTTGAAATAGCGTGTTTATGATCACCTGATCGTTGGCCCCACCACAAATGGATCTCCACGTTCATTTCGTTCACCTAACCCATGGGTTCCAACAACTTCTTCTCCTGCATTTCAACCTACTTTGCTGTTGAAGTCTCCCATGACGATCCTGATGTCCTGAGATTTGCATTGTTGTATAGCAATGTCAACTGATTCGTAAAAGCTCTCTATCTCTTCTTCGGAGCAGTTGGTAGTTGGTACATACACTTGTATGAGTGATACATCAAATGGATTTCCCTTGAGTTGGACTAAGAGTACCTTGTCTGATATGGGCCAATATCCTAGCAGACTTTTGCTTGCCTTCTGGTCGAGTATCATGCCCACTCCTCTCTCATGCGTTTCACCTTCTGAGTATATTACTGTGTGGCCTTCATGTAAGAACGTCCCTGAGGTGTCCCATCTAATCTCACACACTCCGAGGATGTTGACCCTTAAGTGGTCCATTTCCTGTATAACATTCTGAATTTTCTCTGCTTGGTATAGCGTTCTTACGTTCCATGTGGCAAGTATAAGAGTGTTTCAGTTGCTGAGAGTAACTGGATGACGGTCCGATTCCTCCTCTCGCATATGGATCTTCCGTCCGAGCGAGATCCTGTCCTGTGACCCAAGAGCAGTGTCCTTGACGCTGTTAGTTGAGTTACTGATTGCGTACATTTCCTGATCGTCTTGACATGATACAACAGTAGTTTGCCATTGCTTTCTGTTGGGTGAACTGAGGAAATCACCATTTCCTTTCTCAAGTGTTCCTCCGCATAAACCGTTGACAACTTGAGGTTCTAGCTCATCTGCCGTCTCCATCGTTGGTGATGAAGTCGCATTTGGCTGTGATCATTTACCCATGACTGGGGGTAGGGTTGGTGAACAGTAGGGCGTGTTCCACGTGCCAATGGGCCTAGCCTGTTACACCTCTAGTGCCTCACCTGCTCCGAGTCTTTCAAACTCTGTTTGACAACCGCAAGGAAGTCAGTAACATGGTGCGCCGCGTGAAGGCGTTGGGTAAGGCCTGGTACTCAGTGCTAAACTTTGCGGGTTGTGACTTACTCACTCGGCCCTTCTTTTCATCTGCGAAGAGACTAGCAAAGCGACTATAACGTCACCCTATATAGTGGCATACAGGGATTCACAGAAAGCCAATTAAACACAAAGCACCCATTTGCACCACTGTACTGGTATATCGGTACTATTATATGGAGATATTTTAATGTTTGTTGAAAGGAGTTCTACTTTTGGTTGTATTGGAGCACAGTAGGCCTTTGGAAGAACATTACATTAGGAATCACTGTCAATTTAAAAGGGAATTATTGAGTAGATGAGTTTTAGATTGAATGACCAATGCGAATGTTGACTATCCTCTGGTTGGAGTGTAGAGACGGTAAATGGGGAAGTTGATATAACTTTGTTGTCAGAGTTAGTGTTCACAACATCAAAAAAATTTTCGGAGCCCGAACTACTATCCTCTTCCTCTGTTATGACTTTAATTAGCTTTGTTTCACTAAATTTAGTAAATTGATTGGATTTTTGGCATTTAAGACAGTTTTCCTCATAGGCAGGGCGCTTTCCCTTAAGGTTTTCTTAACCACAAAATTTGCAATGGTTGCTCATAGAAAATGATGACGTGGAAATTTTTTTTGAGGCTTGGCTTGATGGTCACGGGGTTCTGATTTAGGTGGCTTAGAGGAGTAGAGTCCAGAGGGAAAACAATGAATATCACAAATAGAATTGTAATATGGCTGTTGCAACTCCTCAGAGTGTTCCAAGGACTCCTTTGCTGCTTGACCTAGTTTACTTGCTCTGGAGAGATCCAAGTCTGGTCCCCAAAGCATGGGTTTCCGAAGGTGGTTGTCTGAGAGGGCACATGTAAGAATATCTCGAACAAGTGAATCTCAAAGATCTCCGAATTCCCATTTTCACTTAATTTGCTAAGGTTCGTAATAAATTGTAGATATATGTATCCTTCTAACTCCTTGTACATTATAAATTTATGGCGAGATATGGTAATTTGTGTCTGGGGGCGATAATATGATTCAAACATTCCAATAATAATTTCAAGATAAATATATCATCATCAGAAAAAAGTTAGTAAAATGGAAATCTTTGTTCTACTAAGCTTTAATTCTGCATCAGTAGCAACAAGAAAAGGTTCAAATTCCAATTTCCAGGTACACCAGCCCTGTGCCAGATTTGCATACTCAAAATTAAATGCCTAAGGGGATGGCAAATTATTCATGGTAAAATAACATGTAAAATAGAGAAATAACATTTCTGCCTCCTCTATTAAGGTTTTAAAATCCGCTTCGACACTGTGTTGTGTTCGATGTTAAAAGATTTATGAGATAAGTAGTCGAACAATGAATTGCATCATTAAATTTCAAACTTTCACTTACATTCCACTAGATTTCTCTAACACTCTCCGCAACCCTCTCCGCAGCGTCGACACTACTGCATGCATTTTAAACAACGTCATGAGCTTCAGTATCAAGTAACGAAGTCTCCATAGCAATTCAAATCAACAGTAATAAAATTCTCTTTAGGCTCAAAGATTTAAGCATCTCTTTCAAAACGTTGTTCAGAAGTACAAATGCATTTGTAGCTCGATACCCCGGTGGGTGCACTCTTATATAAAAATGGTACTCGTGCGAATTTAGAGTGTTTGATAAATGTACCTTTTCAATGACATTGTACTTTTCAATGTTTTTGATCTTTTTTATTCTTTTTCGTCTGCCTGTTATTTTTTGAGATTTCAAAGGTTTGCCCCCGTTACATGAAGTAGGTTACCATTCGTATGGTACCATGTTTTCTCTGGTTCTTAACAAATATCACAGAGCAACAACATAAACCAGCACTGCCTATCCATAACATTTACTCCTCCAGCGCCATATAACAAGGCATTTTTGGTATTTTACCACCACACCTTTTTACAAAGCAAGGCTGTGTGCTTAGGCATGGCTAATCCAGATAAAACTATTCTTGGTCTCTTAAATGGACTTGCAAAGCGCGAATACTACAATGAATTGGAGATCACAGACAAGTTTCTGCATGCCGAACTATATAGTGATATCAGTCAAGAAGAATTTACCAGTATTCGTAAAAGGTTTCAGGGTATAATTAGTACCTTGGCAATATCAGATATGAGCTATAGTCAGCTAGAGGCATATCTTATGTCCCAAATGAAACGGAGGGAATCATCACAGAGTTTGTCAGAGGGACAAGCATCGTCAATTATGAAATTTTGGAGAAACCACAAAGTTAAGATCCATGATGTCTTGGTTGCACGGAACCAGTTTTCAAGCAATTTAAACGAACTAAACTGGAGGATAGACCTTAAAAGTCAACAGAGATCCATGGAAGCAAAAAATGAGATAAGTGCTATACTTGAATTGCAGACTGAAGACAAAAAACAAAATATGGTAAGTGATGTTGTTAAATTGGAGTTATTAGTAATGGACAAGCTACGTTGAAAACAAAAAGTAAACTTGATATTTTTAAAACTAGTGTTTAAATTTTTTAAGGTAATGCTTATTATGACATAGGATATTACTTTCCACTTATTGCAGACAGACTTTTTTTACTCTTTCAAATGCCTCTATGAATTTATGATTTAATAAGCTCCAGAGTTAGTGGGCTTTTGTCTTGTATCATAACATTAGGAGTCTGCTGTAACAAAGAAGAAAAAAACAAGTTTAACAACTCATACAATCTTAAACCAATTTGTGCTTTATTAGATTTGTCCAAATCATGGCTGTTTACATAATTTTCACAGTCTTTTGTTGTCAGAGAAAGCCAGGTGATGAAGTGGGTTTCCAACCAATAATAACAATGCAATATTGCCATCCAGCTCTTATTTAATTAGCCTATAATAAAACTGATTTTACCCAATTATGGATTCCTACTTTCCCTTCCTGTTGAGAATTTGTATCTGTGGAATGTGTTGCTTTCATCCATTTGGTGCTTTTGCTTTGCCAATGGTCATACAAAACCAGGTGTATTTGACCAAAAGCCTTGGGTTGGGTTGTGAACTGTTGTTCTTTGGACTTGCTCCTTTTTATGAATATCTTGCCCAAGGTGGGGTGCGAAATGGTGCCTCCATGTTTGAGAAGAAGGCATATTTCTTGAAAGGCATTTCATATTATATATATATATATATAAATATATTTATATATATAAATAATAACAAATGTGTCTGTGATACCATTGTGTGCTCAATACCATAAATGCAGAGCCAAATCAGGTTTGCCAGGATATATATGTATTTGTGTAATTTTGTGTATTCGTATCAAAGGGTGCTCAATGCATCAATGCATATAGCAGAGCAATATACATAAGGTAAAACATGAAAAATAAGAACTGTGATTGCAACTAATAGTTTCATGATATTTTGATTATCAGGCAATAATGCTCCAAATACTGTACAAGCTTTCATGAACAAATAAAGTAGGTGACTCATGAAAAATAGAAATTACAGGTGGTAATGTATTACAATGCATTGATATTCTGAGAAAGGAAGAAAGAAAGGAAGTCCCATGTGGATAAAGTTTAAAATTACTAAAGAATGATTTGCTTTCAAATTGGGTAAATAGGTGTTCAGCTGTTTGGTCAGGAAAGGAGGTCCGATGCAATTAGTCATTAGGTATGAAGTTGCAGAGGAGGAATTTGTTTTCATGTCGGCATTTTGAAATAAGCTCTGATCTTTTGTTGAGAAGTTGTTTCTTGATGGTGTATGTTATAATGGACATTGTTTCAGTGAGTCAAGGTTGTAATGGGGGGCTGATTTTAGGATAGACCAAGATATTTTGGGTGCTTTTCTGGTTTATATGTATATATTGCTTGTATTAAAACAGATTTCCCATTTATCTATTCAGACCCAGATGACACAGTCATCAGCAAGAGTTTAACTTGGGGTGTGACTGGTTTTGGCAGGGAAACAGAAAAGGGCCAAGCACTCTTCCCTAAGGCATGTCAACTGATATATGGTGCTTTTTGTGACAAATTGCATGGTTTGTCCTGTGAGGAAGCACAGTAGAAATCAAGGATTGCTATTTTAACTTGTCATTTTTGTCATAGGAATGCAGGAGGTCAATTGTTGTGGTGAACTGTTAGATTTCTGTAGAGAACCCAAATTAAAAGCCATGGTTGAGGTTTGCCAGGATATTGTTTTCCACCAAATATATCATGGTTTTGTGGCNTTTGTTTTGATTTCGTCATTTTGATATAATCTCTGATCTTTTTTTGATCAGGTGTTGCGTGATGGTGTATGTTATAATGGACATAGTTTCAGTGAGTCAAGGTTGTAATGGGGGGCTGATTTTAGGATAGACCAAGATATTTTGGGTGCTTTTCTGGTTTATATGTATATATTGCTTGTATTAAAACAGATTTCCCATTTATCTATTCAGACCCAGATGACACAGTCATCAGCAAGAGTTTAACTTGGGGTGTGACTGGTTTTGGCAGGGAAACAGAAAAGGGCCAAGCACTCTTCCCTAAGGCATGTCAACTGATATATGGTGCTTTTTGTGACAAATTGCATGGTTTGTCCTGTGAGGAAGCACAGTAGAAATCAAGGATTGCTATTTTAACTTGTCATTTTTGTCATAGGAATGCAGGAGGTCAATTGTTGTGGTGAACTGTTAGATTTCTGTAGAGAACCCAAATTAAAAGCCATGGTTGAGGTTTGCCAGGATATTGTTTTCCACCAAATATATCATGGTTTTGTGGCAGATAAAGTCTCACAGCAAGGTGAGGAAGATACTGAAGTAGTTCTCTCAGGCTAGAGTTTTTTGTACAATGTAAGGTGCATTGTCTTGTCCAGAGGTCTTGTTTGGTTTCAGTTGGTTATAGAAGTTTGACAATGCTTGAGGTGGATATAGTAGTAAGTTTACTAGGGTGAGGAATGGTTTTCTGTTGGGGAGGCTGAAGATGCTTGGTAAAGACTGACTCAAGCTGCCCAAGAAGGATATTTCTTTTGGGTAAGCTGTCATAGTTTTTCCTTATCCTTGAGTGGAGCTACCTTGGTGTTGCCCTGCTTCCTGGCTTTTTTGAAATGCCAGAAAGTTAGATATCATGTTGTCAAGGCCTTCCTGCATTGCAGCATTAATATATCACCAATCTGCTTGATGAAGTTTGCATCTGTAGTGTTTCAACTTGTTGGTATGATGACTATTTGTTTGAGGCCTTAACATGCAGCAACAGTCAATGTTCCATCTCACCATTTGTTATCTGCTTGTTAATGAAAACTTGCTTTATCCTTTTACTCATGTTGAAAGTGCTGACATATAAGCCGTTATGGTTTTCCAGCTGAATCTTTGCTCCTTCCAATTCACACTCTGTGATGAACTCATGCAGTATGTATGAGGAGGAGAAAAGAGTTTGGAGGAAAGGATTGAGTCTATGTGAGAGGAGTTTTGGAGAGGGTTAAACTGATTGGTGCAGTCATTTTCATAACTGTAGAAGGTAAAACTGTCACAGTTGGTATTATAACAGCTTGGACATAGCCAAGCCATGATAGATCAGCTGATGTCATCATACTCTCCAGGGTCAACATCAACACAAGGGTGGTGAAACCAAACCTCACAGGAGTCACAGTTGGTTAATTTGCAGCTCCCCATAACCCCTTGGTCCCAGAACCCACAGAGAAGATTTATGATGTTGCCAGAGCCAGGATTCATTTGGATATGGCCAGCCAGGAATAAGGTGAAGTCACTGCTGGATTTTGTATTGTTCCAATACAGCTGTGGGTGGGCAATGAAAGCATACAATGTTAACATACTATATGGGTTTAGTGGCAATTGTTGAGGCTAGGCAAGGGTATACCCTGGGTTAGCTTTGTGTCACCCAACAGCAATTGGTGTTACTGAACCAAAGCAAATGTATAAGGAGGCTCCCAAGCATTGTTATATGTTGCCATGGTAATAATTCTTCAAGACTCCTGTATGGAGCCCTTAAACAATGAAGGCCTTTAATAATGTAAACCTTTAATGATATTACCCTCTAACAATATATTCCAGTAATAATTTACTCCTTTAATAATACAATTTTAAGTAATAATGCAAGAGCTGAAGTTAACCATGACACTCTTTGCTGGTGTCACTATTACTACATTTTGGACGTGAAATAGTTTTTGAGTTACTAAAGAGATAACCACAACTGACACTAGGTTATTTTGTGTGAGTACACTTGATGCCCATCAAAAAGCATTACAATACTGAAATATCATAAAATTATTATAAGTTCCAAAATAGAAAAAGAAAACTCATCCAAATCAAATAATGCCCACTTTGACGAGAATGCAATAAGGAGATGTTTTTTTGTTGTTTGTTACTATATTTTGTTGAAGTGCCTTTATAATTATGTCTGGATTGACTGTAAGGTCTTAGAAGATTCTAATTTTCTTATACTTGGGTACTGATGTGATAATATGCTAATAATATGATAATATGATAATAACTGAGCACAGAACCCACAATCTGAGGTAGCCTTACTTTTAAAGACTTTTTTATGAAAACTGTTGAACAGGCACTGATGAAGTGCAGGGAAGTTGAAACAATATCTCCTAGGCTGTAATAAAGTGCTTCCTAACTCTTCCTAACTGCTGACAGGTTTGTTGGTTTTTTTCACATCTTTTTTTCACAAAGAGAATATAGCTGTGAATGGGGTTTGCCCTTTAATTGCATATATTTTTTCACATTTTTGTATGGATGTGTATATATTTTGCAACATACAAAAAGTGAACTTTTGAAAAATATGCAGGTTTGTATTGAGCAATTTTTAATATTTTCCCCAGTTCTTGAATGTAATGTGGCATCTGGTCCTCAATGTAAGTGCACTGATAAACAAACTACTTTTAGTGGATCTCAATGATGGTCATGATTCCCCATTTTTACTGAGTTTCTCATTCCTAACATGGTCTTTCATTATGTACACTCATGCATATAGTGAGTATTTTACTTATAATCTGTTGCCATTGTTAAGTGACTTTTGTCCATTTTTACACTGAGGGTTGTTGACCCATTCATGCACATGTACTCATTTTTTGCTTTTGTGACCTTCATCCTTCTCTTCCCTAAACCATCTCTTGACTGTTTCAGATCATCTTCAAACTTGTCCTGTTCTCTCACACACAACATCACATTATCTGCAAACATCATCTGCCATAATCATGACCATAATCCTGAAATTATGGTAATGTTTCATGCATGTTGCCCTTTCTGTTACAAGCTTTTACCATTTCTTTAGGGGCAGAATTGGCTGGACATAACCAATATGTCCAGCTCCACAAGGCAATGAACAGCTTGGACTCCTCCAAGTGGAGTTAGATAACATATTGATGACATAGTTATGTATAGCAAAGGAAAGAAAAAAATTATTGAATTTTACAGTAATACGTATCAGAATAAAAGCTTTAATAACAGGCAAAAAATTTCGATGAGAAATAAACAGTTACATTTGTCAGTTGGTTCCCATTGTGGAGTTTTGTTTTGAGTATTCTTGATTTGTATGCTTTTCGGAAAAATCAGCATTGAACTGGCATGAAAAGTCTTAGAAAAGGTAGGTTACATATTTAAGTAAATTCTTCATAGTGTAAAAGATAAACCAGAGCCAGCAGCTAGCACAGGTAAAGACACCAGTCTACAGGTAAAGACACTGAACACATAACACAAAAAGTAAAATAAGCCCATTAGAAGGTAAAGAGATAAATCCATTGTGATGTCATACTTGATAAAAATGATAAATAATAAATGGAGAAGGGGTTGTGATCAACTGTAGGTCGAGAATTTCAAATAATGTTTATATATACATAAAAATGGTGGCTGTGAAAGGGAGTTTGGAGACCAGGTAAGAGGTACATGCAGCAAGGAGAGGGGAATAACTGAGATACCATGTATTTCAGAGTCAAAATTTGAAATTTCTAAGCTACATCTGCACAATCCTACTCTGTTGATGTAAAAAGTAGGGAGTGTTGATCCAAAGAAAGAAAGAAGATCTGTTGATGCTGATAGAAATAAGAATAGTTCAATGCATGTTGAGGAAGTGCAGTATACCACACAAAGAAGATGAAAGAGGCAGTTGAGTACCAGAGGCCCAAATGGTATTATGTAGAGAGGAAACACTAAAAGAAATAATCAGCCATAAAAGTGAAGTAAAGGTGGAGAGGCATGATGAAACAAGATATAGAAGACATGACAGTAGTTTGAGAAAATTTAGGATATCTAAATGCTTTTTTGGAAAAAACTACATGCAGATTATGATGAAGAATATAAAAAAAAAAGAGAATAAAAAGGGTTTTTTTTCAAGTGGAGAGCTATTTTGGAATNGAATACTTCAATGCATGTTGAGGAATTACTTGTTTGAAAAGTTAACAAATGAGGAAATATGAGGAAGTGCAGTATACCACACAAAGAAGATTAAAGAGGCAGTTGAGTACCAGAGGCCCAAATGGTATTATGTAGAGAGGAAACACTAAAAGAAATAATCAGCCATAAAAGTGAAGTGAAGGTAGAGAGGCATGATGAAACAAGATATGGAAGACATGACAGTAGTTTGAGAAAATTTAGGATATCTAAATACTTTTTTGGAAAAAACTACATGCAGATTATGATAAAGAATATAAAAAAAAAAGAAAATAAAAAGGTTTTTTTTTCAAGTGGAGAGCTATTTTGGAATTGTTGGTAGCCATGTAAAGATGGTGTTTTGCCTGGGAGACTAGTTGGAGGTTTTACAATAGCTCTGGTCGTGGAGGGGTTGACTGTGATGCTCATAGGCACTGGCTTCAACAGTGCTTAAAGGAACTTTAGCTTTTAATTGGTTTTTCTATTTTATTTTTTTACTTTTCTATACTTGTACAAAATTTACATGTTATGACTTTTTAGCATAAAAGATAAGAGTATGAAAACTTTATATTTAATGCATTTCAGTGCTATCTTTAGCCTGTTTCTTGAAATTTGTTGTATAATATATGCAGTTGCCACAGTGTTTAAAAGGTTTTTGTAATGGGATCTACTAGACCATGGGCTCCCTACCTCTTCTGTCTCACACCCTATATATAAATATATATTATATATATATATACATAGTTATATATAACTATGTATATATGTATATATATATGTATGTATACATATGTATTAATTATGTTGTAATAGTTTTTTTTCTGCCTTTTTATGCCATTCAAGATTAGTTTTAATAAATAAATAATATATATTTTTTTAAGCTAATTTTTGAATGACATTAAAAGAAAGGAAAAAAAATCCGTTATGAGAAACATAAATACGAACAAATAGTATAAAAAGCTAGGCTTTTAATTCAATGTAAGTGTGAATTAATGTCAAAAAACTAAAACCTAACGTTAATAAGTTCGCGTCACAGAATGTGAAAGTTAAGTCCAACGAGTTTTTTATTCCAGTTTTTTAACTATGATTTTGTCAAAATAGCGTGCGCTTTATATCCAAAAATTGGATATCAAGAGCACACTTTGTCTTCAAATCAATAAGATGTTTCAGCACGTAATAATCCGACATATTACCCACATTGTGGGAGTTTGGATTCATGAGTCATTTTCCAGGAATCTTCAGTTATCTAGCTGCATAGTACCCATCAAATGATTTTGACATGTCAAATTATCCACAATATCTTCACGCAAAGTGGGAATTAGAGATCCATTATTAGCAAAAATTTCTTCAAGTGGTGGAAAATTCAAAAGATTACGTTTTTCCACCCGTCGACGCCAAAGAGGCAACTTTTCTTTGAAACCTTTCAACTTTTCGCAACTTTACAATAAGTTTATATCTTTTCTTTGAACAGAGAGACGCAGTTCATTTATACGAGTGATAATATCTGCCAGATAACCCAGCATTTGCATGAAATTTTTTTTCCAATTCACATACCAGATCATAGTCATGTTCCTCCCGAAAAACTTGATTTCTTCCTGC
>RDPX01000002.1:1486694-1509257 GCA_003991215.1 Morbakka virulenta | reverse complement strand
TTACCTAGGACATAAACTCTCCTCTAAAAATGACGGACTTGTCGCTGTCCAACATCGCATTGGCCTAGGATGGGCAGTCTTTAACAAGAATAAAGCAATGCTAACCTCGAAAAGGATATCATATCAACTAAAATCGAAGATCTTCAATCGAAGATCACATCTATACTTAAATCTAAGGTCACACTCTACGGTCACACCAAACGCTGTACTCAAGGCGTAAACAAAATCTGCCTAGAAGGAATGATAGAAGGAAGAAGAAGTAGAGGAAATCAACCAAAAGGATGGCGCGACAACATTAGCCCTTGGACAGGACGAAACCTAATGTCACTGAACACCGCAGTCAAAGAACGAAATTTATGGAGACAGTTATCACATGTTGATGCGCAATCTGCCGAAGGCGGAGTAGGCGAATGATGAATGAATCGTCTGGTTGCTACTATAACAAAATATTGATGAATTTTGCCAGGTCTGTAACCCTTATTTTATTTCATATTTGAAAAAAGTAATAATTTCTTAATCGAAATCAGTTGGGTACATTTAAGAACACTTCAGCATTTTGTATAATCGAAATTTGAATAGATCGCCTCTAGGCCTAGTGTTGCTGAAACCTATGTAAAAATAATTCAACCCGGCCTGTTACTGGAACAACTAAATAGAATTATCAGATAAGATCGAAGCTAAAATGAAATGACTTTTATCTCAAAGCCCTACCAATATTAATATTGGTGAGAAATATTTTTATGAGATCAACTAGCTGGCGGTCCATTAGAGCTAAGCGGTTGCAGTATCCAAACCGCCCGCCAAAAACAAGTTGCCAGGTGTCAACAATCAGCGAAAAAATTAGTACATGAATTTGAATGTTTAACCGTTAAAATTTAAACATTTAAATTTATTTATTTATTATTTTTGCTAAATTGTTATACCCAAGGTTTTCCTCGCTTAAAGCTGATCCCATACCCCCATGTGGTAACCACTATTCTGTACTATCTCTTTAATTTTATTATTCTGATTGAAAGATACAAGCTTTTGTTTTTTTATTACACTGTCAAAAGAATTTAATAAATTTTAATAAAATTTTGTTTTCCTGCTTTTTTATCTAGGCACCAGAAAAGATTATCTTTGAAATGAACATACAACAAGTAAATGAGATGATAAACAGTATTGAAAATATAGAAAAGAAAATATCGTCGTTCTGTGAGGATTCACAATCATGAGTTGACATGAAAGAGAAATATCAAATTGAACAAATAGCAGTGATTGTTGGATTAATTCATTCCCGTGAAACTACGTTTCTACAAAAATGGCGTAGCTCCACATTTATCATGGATGATATCGGGACCAGATCTGATTGAGAAATGCTAGCATTTATTTATGTGGCATAAAGCTAGCACATAAAATGTGGATGATTGTGTTACTTGGTAGACACCAATACCAGCACATTTTTAGCCATATATCCCTCGGAGAGGATAGTACATTAAATGTTGTGGGTATCGATGCCAACCACAAGTATGCTTCTTTGGATAGAGTTTTGAAGTATTTTTTTTTTATGTTGTGTAATAAAATGGAAGTCAAGGGTAGCCGTTATATAACTGAATAATCTTTGTAGAATAATACCAATCAGAAGGGGTTTTTAAATATACGTAGACATAGTTTCCAGTTTTTTCGTTATTGTGGACTAGTGAAACCATAAACTTTGCTGCTATGGACGCTTGTATTTTCCAAACCTTTGTAACAAACGCTTTGCGGACATTTCAACCTCTTCCCAATAGAAAATAATGAAATTGTTAAAAAGGACAGGATTGAAAAAAAGGTAGGAAAATCACCAGGTGAAAACTACCAAATTCGAAACGTTGTTATATGCCATTTTAATCCGCGAATGAATATTTTTTACATTATCTTATGTTCTGAGCTTAAATACGGCAGTCTCCAACCAAATCGCAACGCAATCGTTCAGCCTATGCCATATGAATGCAAGCGTTGAACAATTGCAATCCTTTAACCATCTCAATCCACTGATAATATAACGCAACACAGTAAAATTAAATGGTGTCACAAAGTAGCAATTTCAAAAAGCAACTCTAATGATACGAAGATTATTTTCACAGGTGAAAAAGAAGCATGAAGGTACATATTACAGTATTTTACACGCAATCTGCGCTACTTCGAGTGAATCTATAGTCAACAGAGTTTTGTGTGGTAACCCGCCTTACATTTCATTTGTGAAATATTACCTGCCTCACGAAGAAGATGTAGCTGAATACGACTAGCCGTCATGAAAGTTTCTCCCCTGGACATTGAGTATCGGATAGCGTTGTGGGATGTCGTGTTGTAATATAATATTGATAGAGGAGATAGAGGAACTATGTTAATTTCTACCGGTCCCGGTCTCCCACTTTTAATCGTACTTTAAAAAGGCTTGTTTAATATCACCTGTAACACGGACTAACTTGAAGGTATTCCTCACCAAAATACTCTAAAACGTACTCTGAAGTGCCGGGCCAGTTTTCAGACATTGGTTGAGGGAAGGGATGCTCTCATTTTATTCCTACGAACCATCAGATACTACACCCTCAGTTGTCTGGATTCAGCCCCTTTGCAAATTACTGCTTTGTATGGTAGATAAAAAATAAAAGATAAAAGATAGATAAACGATAAAATAAGATAGATAAAAGATGTTTTGACTCGCACTTACTTCGGCTGGAACCGTTTCGACAATCCCTTCCTCAGTGTAATTCTCTATAAGTTGATAAATAACTCTGGTGGCGCTTTAGGCTTAGCAGATTTGATAATCTTCCCAAACTAACGCTTTCATTTGATAGCATGCAGGATGATTAACCTTGCAAAGTAAGCCGATGTGGTACCGTCTACCATTAGATCTACACAATTGGTCCTTAAACTCTTCGTAAACTACCCCTTGATGTCACATGCTACTATCCTGTAGGGTAAGGAGGTCAAGGCTACACAGACATTCAAAGCCTTCACTCACAGCTTTCACCAGTTGTAAGTTTAAACTATTGTCTTCACTACCTCGTGCTATAATTGTGCAACCAAGACGCGTCCAGGCGGCTACTGGGTCACGTAGGCATACAACCTTTTGCTGGTTCGATGATTTAATGCGAACGATCTCACTAGCTCCCAGTACAAAATGAATGGATAACTCGTTTTTATCACCAATACACATTTTAGATGGTCGTACTTATTTATAAACACTGCATATTGTGGGTTAGGTACGGTAAGAAAAACACTCGTCTACTTTACTGACGTCAACACATCGCAAAATCGTCTGCTGTATTCGCCGCTGTTAGATAATTTATATCAATGCTCTTTTTTGCGGTATATAGTCTCATCCCTCTTTCCTCTGTATTGGAAATTGAAATATACCTTGTTGTCTCAAAAGGGAGGAAAAACATGAACTACCAACACCAGTATCTAACAATTCTCTACACTTGATGCCATTGACTTGAACAACAACTGTGCGGCACTCTTCTGATGACTCGGAGGACATGAAAAACTGACTTGCTATGGAAGCTGCCTCCGCAATTACACTGCTGAGTGATGTATAATGCCTTCTGCCACAGTTAAAACATCGCTGCTTTTTCCTGCAGTAGCTGGCTCCGTGTTTGATCCTTTTCAGCTGCAAACTTTCGTCGCTTATCTACTGATTTCACAACTTCACAGCTGCTGGATTTATGTATGCCCATAGCACAGAATATAAAATTTATCGGTTATGGAAATTCTATCTTGGGTGAAAATGCTTGTCTGATTTTCGACTGTTGCCGTTGACTGATTTCATATCGCTTACGGAATTTCCTTTAATCCATTTTTGTAAACCTTCAACAAATTTTGGGAAATCGCAGGTAGTCCAGTTACCAACATTACGAACCAAATCTGACCTAGTTTAAGGCAAACGATCATGGATAGGTTACGTATAGCCATTAACTGAAATTGGGGCACCCAGTGTTTCGAGTGCTTGCACGTGTCACAATCTTTTTTTTATATATGTTGTTTTCTTAATCCTTTTGTGAGGAATTTTCAAAAGAATAATTTTATGATTGGTTAATTGATTGCGAAATAACTAAGCTTACAATAACCCTCTTGACCAAATCTTCCTGAAACTTTGGAATTAACTGCAACTGCCGCATTGTTTTTAAGATCAAATTCTTTCAGAACTACTCCTACCCAAGATATTGTTTAAAAAGAAATATATGTTTTTCGAGCAAAATTTCTGTTCCAAATTATTTCTGAGGTGTAGGGCTTGCAGCTGGAGAAAATTTCTGAGTTTAGTTCTGCTGGAGTTGATTGAGGGTAAGCAAAGATTAGGTACACGATTTTTGATGCACAAAAGAAGACGAACCTTGCACTTTAACAAAAGCGACTGGATTGAAAAATTACAGCACCTCAAAACAATGCCAGTGAAGTTTAGTCAGGCGAAAAAGTGTGCAAAATCCCCATGAGGAACCTGATTTCATATTTGCAACAAAGAAATATCTGCAAAATATTGAAGCTGTGTTTGGGGCCAGATGCGTATTTGTGCAAAGGAATACAACCAAAACGATGGCGCGACAACATTAGCCATTGGACTGGACGAAACCTGATGTCTCTGAACACCGCAGTCAAAGACCGAAATTTATGGAGACAGTTATCACCGGTTGATGCGCAATCTGCCGCAGGCAGAGTAGGTGAATGATGATGATGCGTATTTGTGCTATATATATGTATTTGTACTATATATATACATAGAAGTTGCAAGTCATAACTTTAATATTGTATTCGCATTAAGCCATGCTCTAAAACTATCGCTCACTGCACCAATGTTGGCTCTGATACCGGGGATATTTCAGGGTAGAATGTAAAATGGGAGTTTATATGTTGACCCAAACACCTTGTTTGGATTAAGCAAGGCCAGTAACTAATCATCAATGACAAAACCACGTTTCCTATGGGTGTAACTGCTGCTAGTAAAAAAGTCCCACTAATCATATACTTGCTTAATCCTCTTTTCGTCGGATAACGGATAAGGCTACCACTCGAGTCCGGCAATGATGTCTGACCTTGGCCTATGTCAGCAGTTAGCCTTAAGTCCACCCCTTTTTCTTTATTTATTTCTGCACCGATCTCCTCCAGACCTCCTTTGGTCCTACTCTTCCCCTCTTCGAACGCATGGCAACCTTGGCGGCTGGCATTTCTTCCATGCAAAGAACGTGGCCTATCCACTGAAAGAAGGTTTGTACCAGTTCCTTGATAGAGAACCTGGTTTGAAACTGTGTTGGGTCAAAAAATCCGAAGGATTCTTCAAAAACATCTAATCAGTGTTTTCTCGAATAAGATGGTAAGCAGAGATGAGAGATATATGTTAGGAATGCGTCTGTATTGCTGTCGTCGGTGATTTTGCGACTTAATTCACAAATTTTATGACATCAGATATTTGTTTGTCATCTACTGTAATTTTGGATTTACAACTCACCATATTCTTGATTGTGTTAAATCCTACTTTAACTTCAAGCTCATTTAAGTTGTTAAACACGATCACAATACCATGTGCTAGAGTAAAAGCATATGATCACAGCCATGTTATTTTAAATCATCTTACCATTGTCAGGTTGAGATAAAAGTAGAAGTTAGTAGGTTTTGGTGGTGGGGAGAACATTGTAGAACTTCTGACAGAAACTTCAACAAATTTCATTGGGGGTTAAAGGTTGTGAAGATACTGTTATTGAAAAAGAGAAAATTTATTTTTTCTTATTAAAAAACCTTTAAAACCTCGGCGTCTACCTACCCAATGCAAAATTAACTTCACCCGCATCTTGTTATGCATATTGGAGGCATAGAACACACACGAAGGCTGACTAAGTACAGGAAAAGTAGAGATAATTATAGATCTTAGAAATTGTGTCAAATTTCAAATGCTGGGCTTTGTCCAGGAAATCTTTGATTAAAACATATGATGATGCAATCCATTACCGATAATAATTGATTGTTTAAGCTAAATGAAGTTGTGATACATTAATATTTGTTCCTGCATTTCAAACAGAAATTAAACTTAAACCTAATTTGGCTTTTGTCCGGTGGATGAGACTTAGTCCAAAACTAACAGACTCTCCCTCTTTCCATAGGAATTGTTAAATAAATATTAATAATATTAATAATATTAAATATTAATAACTTTTTACTGTTCTCAGTAATTTATGGGTCTATTCCGTAAAAATATGGAGAATACTTTGATAAACACAACCTGATTCACGAGATGAATCCAGAAGAGTGTAAAATATGAAAAGTACGACTAGGGAACTTACCAAGTATATATTAGCTACATTTTTCTGATATATGTTACAATTTCTCCAGCCCAAAAATTGAAGAAAATCTTTCTCTTGTTTTTTGTGGAAGCAGTTTACCCCGAAGACCATGCTTGGTCTCATTCAAGCATGAAATACCAGTTTGAGGACTGGCGGGGTATAGTCTTTCTCTCAGGGGCAGGTGAAGCGCTCTTTAGCCTTGGATGGCAATCACCTAGAGATGGTGTCTCAATAAAAACACTGGTCCCCATTACCTTAATGGGTTGGTGCCAGGAAGGGCATCCGGACTATAAAAACACTGCCTCATCATACCATGAAATGACATCCAAAGATATCCGGTATAACTGCGTAAACGAGACTGGAACTAATTTAAGTGAAGGTGTCGCGCACGGTAGGACCTTTGCTCGATGTAGGCAAAATCAGACCGTTATCAAGCTACTACATCAACCGAAGGAAGTGATGACAAGCTTCAGACTCTGTAGTCTGAATGTGGGAAGTTTGAGAGGTAGATCTGGTGAAGTAGCAGAGTTTCTTGAGCGAAGACACATTGATTTGTGCTGCATCCAAGAAACACGATGGAGAGGGAAATCTGTAAGAATGATAGAAGGGAAAAAGGCAACATACAAGCTGTTTTGGATTGGTAATGGAAAAGGCACAGGTGGTGTAGGTATCTTTGTTGCAGAGAAATGGATAGACAAGGTGATTGATGTCAAACGCATAAATGATCGAATTATGCTGATTAAACTGATGATAGGTGAGACAATCTTCACAGCAATATCAGTGTATGCACCACAATGTGGCTTAAGTGAAGAAGTCAAGGATGAATTCTATGACAGTCTCATTGCAGTCACTGGTAAGCTGGCAGAGAAAGAAATTGTTGCTATTGCAGGTGATCTAAATGGCCATGTTGGAAGAACAGCATCTGGGTTTGAGGGAGTCCATGGAGGAAATGGATATGGTGACCGAAATAAGGAGGGTGAAAGAATTCTAGAGTTTGGACTTGCCATGGATATGTTGGTGGCGAATACTATTTTTAAGAAAAGGGATAGCCATCTGGTAACCTATGAGTCTGGGACAGCTATGACTCAAGTGGACTACATTTTGGTAAAGACAAAAGACAGGAAGTATTTGCAAGATGTAAAAGTGATACCCGGTGAAGAATTTGTGACCCAGCATAAGCCAGTAATTTGTGACTTCAGGATTAAGAAAGTACATAAAGTGAAAAGAAAGTATATCCCAAGGAGAAAGGTGTGGAGACTAAATGATGGACAAGTAAAGCAGGCCTTTGAAGATCAAGTGAATGGAATTGTGGGAGCCAGTCCAGGAAAAGACCTACAAAGTGTAGAAGAGCAATGGGAGAAGATCAAGGATACACTTTTAAAAGCCACAGACCAAGTCTGTGGCTGGACAAAAGGGCCCCCACGTCATAGAGTGACATGGTGGTGGAATACTTCTGTTGAAAATTATGTGAAAGAGAAGAGAAGGCTGTGGAGTCAATGGAAAAAGGGGTTAGTTAACAAAGAAAGGTATCTGGAGGCCAAGAGAGTAGCTAGGCAAGCAATCTACAAAGCAAAGATGGATGCCGAGAAAAGAAGGTTTCCAGACATAATGCGTAGAGATGACCAGAAGAATGAAGTATTCAAGATAGCTAAGCAGATGATCAAGACTAATCAGGATATCATTGGAGAAAAGTGTATCAGGAATGATGATGGAGAACTTGCAACAAGTGAACTTGAAAAGAAGAATGCCTGGAAGTGCTATTATGAGAGATTGTTGAACACAGAGTTTTCTTGGGATAGAGAAAATCTTGGAGAGGTAGAAACAGTATCTGGACCAGCCATTTTCATTGAGAAAGAAATGGTGAGGGAGGCTGTAAAGAAAATGAAGAAAGGCAAAGCAGCTTGCCATTCAGGAATTGTGGCAGAGATGGTCAAAGCTGCAGGTGAAAGAAGTATAGAGATGATCACTGATCTAACAAACCAGATCATAAGAGATGGTGTCATTCCTGAGGACTGGGAAATAAGTACAATTATCAATTGTTACAAAGGAAAAGGAGAAGCTCTAGAAAGAGATAATTACAGAGGATTAAAGTTAATGGACCAAGTCCTGAAAGTTGTTGAAAGAGTTATGGAAAAACAAATTAGAATTGAAATAAACATTGATGACATGCAATTTGGTTTTATGCCTGGACGAGGAACTATTGATGCCATTTTTATCCTTAGATAAATGCAAGAGAAGTACCTTGGGAAGAACAAGAAGCTGTACTTTGCCTTTGTGGATTTGGAAAAAGCCTTTGACAGAGTGCCAAGAGAAGTTGTTTGGTGGGCTTTACGGAAACTAGGAGTAAGTGAATGGCTGATTAAGGTTGTTCAGGCAATGTACAGAAATGCTAAAAGTCGGGTAAGGGTCAACAGTTCCTATACTGAGAGTTTTGGTGTGGGTGTTGGAGTTCATCAGGGATCTGTAATAAGTCCACTGCTTTTTATTTGTGTTTTGGAAGCACTGTCAAGAGAGTTTCGAAAGGGTTGCCCAGAGGAATTGCTATATGCAGATGACCTGGTTCTCTCCTGTGAGACATTGGATGGTCTACTTGCTAAGTTAGAGACTTGGAAGAAGGGTTTGGAAGGTAAAGGTTTGAGAGTGAACATGGGCAAGACAAAAGTGATGGTCAGTGGTTGCAATTTAGGAAAGCCATTGGAGAAAGGAAAGTTTCCCTGTTCAGTCTGTGGGAAGGGAGTTGGGAGCAACTCAATCTATTGTGGTACTTGCAAGCACTGGGTACATAAACGGTGCAGTGGAATAAAGGGCAAACTGACAGAAACTAACCGTTTTAGCTGCAAGAGGTGCAAAGAAGGAGAGGCAACCTGTGACTTAGACCTACATAAAGTGCATTTGGAGGATGAGGATATTGAGGTTGTCCAGAAGTTTTGCTACCTTGGTGACACCCTTGGAGCTGAGGGGGGAGCTGGTGCAAGTGTTACAGCAAGGGTTAACAGTGGATGGAGTAAGTTCAGGGAGCTGATGCCATTGTTAACCAGCAGAGCTCTGCCATTACCTACCAAAGGTAGAGTCTACCAGGCATGTGTACGTAGCACAATGATGTATGGCAGTGAAACTTGGCCAGTGAAAGCTGAAGATGTCAGCCGCATGGAGCGGAATGACATGAGAATGATAAGATGGATGTGCAACGTAAGACCAAAGGACAGGCTCAGTTCTAATGAACTCAGAAGGAGTTTGAATCTGGACAGTATTGGCAGCTTTATGCAGAATAGGAGGCTTCGTTGGTTTGGTCATGTGGAGAGAATGGACAAGAATGCTTGGACAAGTAGATGCAGAACAATCAAGGTGGCAGGAACCACTGGCAGAGGAAGACCAAAGAAAACATGGGAGGAAGTGATAAGGATGGATCTGAAACAAAAAGGTGTCAGCAGAGACCTAGTGAAGGATAGGATAACTTGGAAGTCAATTTCAAGAAATCGTCCAACACATGCTAGCATGTAAACCGGACGTTAAACCGAATATGATGATGATGATGATGATGAGTTGATCTTTCTTGTGTTGTTGCTTTATGCTGTATCTTTGATGGCTCTTCGCCACTTGGAGCTTCGAAACGTAGCATTTTGCTTTTGATGTAGCTGCTGGTAAAGTTGTAAAACAGGTGGTAAAAGTCATACAGATTTGAAAGTCTCTTGTAGAACTTTGATGTGAATGAAAATGTGAAAATAAGTTTCAGAGTTTTCTTTTAGCACTGTTACTCTCTCCGTTTGATTACTTTTCTCTTTTTTGTTGGACAAACTAGCGTTCTTTAACGGGAATTTAAATGGCTCTGCTTTCTTTAAATCTTCTCTAAAATATTAGATAATCATTGTAAGCATTACCAGGAATGTCTTTTCTCCCTTAGTCTTTCCAGTCTCCAATTGTTTTCAGCCCGTGGCTTGTTTAGAAGACTCTTAAAAGGGGGGCAAGGTTAAAAAGGTTCTTTGTTTATCAAAATGGCTTACCAATTGTTAATTAATGAAATCAAGCTATAGAAAATGATAGTTGCAGAGTAGTCTTAACATGGACACCAGAGGGAAAAGGAAAAAGAGGATGGCAGCTAACAACATGGTGGAGGAGTGCGAAAGCAGAAAGAAATGACCTGGGATGGGAAACATGGAACGAAGTTGGGAACATAGCCAAAGACAGAGAGATGGCGGAGGATGGCGCCTTATGAGCCGCCTATGGCTCGAAGAGGATAAGTAAGTATAGAAAATGAACTTTTTTCTTAAAATCCAATTTTGGATGCAATAGATGTTTGTCAGATGCCAATTCATCAAATTGTCTTTTTTCGCCTTGGATTTCTTTTCTCAACTAGCCATGTCTTTATTTCTGCATTATTTGCTACCTATGATGTCCCCTCAATAGGCTTTTCCTCTTCCTTATCGTTTCACAAGGTCTGTAAAGTTTGTGTACACAAGTTCTTGAATACAAATTTTTGCTGATCTAAATGTCATTTGCTTGAGTTGACTTGCTAAGAGTATTTGTATCTGATATTGTTTTGTAAAACAATTGCCATTAGTGTGAATTAAAACTCCTTGGCAAAAATAGGAAGGCCCGTAGGTTTTGTTATAGTGCCTACCGCCTTTTCTTTGTTAATTGCTTCTTCAAGCAAAACCACAATAGCAGAGTGGGCTGCTTTCAAGTCTATTAGAGTTTTGCAGTGTGGCTCCAATCTTTTGAATGCATGTTGTTTTAAAGAAAGTACGGGTGTATAACCATACGTTTTTTATTAAAACTGTATTGGCGTTTTAGGCTGGCCTCAATGAATTCATGTCATTACTCTGAATTGGCAAAGAAAACTTTCATTTCAATGCACGTTTGACATGCTAAACTGAGTAACACGTTTAAAGTTTAAGTTGCGCAGTGGACACTTCCTGCAAGTGAGTTTATTGCAGCAACCCTGAACGTTTATCTTTGCAATCCGCCAAGCATTGTTGTTACTCCATATGAATCAATACCTTTGATACTGTTCATATTTAGATCATTAACATCGAATAATTTTTTTCAGCTTATTAAATAATAGATTACCAGTCATGTAAGAGAAAATGTTTCCAAAATTTCACCATGAAAGGAATTTAGAAAAATAACTTACTTGTTCCATTTTAGACACATTTGTAGTTTTATCGATTAAAATTGAAAGAACTTGACCAGTTTGGTGTTTTTTTATTTCACGTCTCAGTATCTCAGTAAGACAAAAAATGATACCATTTTGCGAAATTGGGCTGCTGTAATTAAAATAATTTGGATTGTTTTGTCACTACTTCGTATCAAGTTATACTTACCTACTTAGTCAATCATTTCTTTGGGGATACCTCTGCTAACAGAACATTTTTTCTCATGGTGACTACAAGAGGAAAGGTTTTGTCGAAAAAGGATCAAAACAAGCACCAATAATGTGGTCACAGTTCTTCTGTTTTTCCAATTTTCTTCTTTTTTTTTTCTTCTTTGCATTTCTGGAGAAAAAGGTTATAATAAATTTGCAAATTATGAAACAAGAATATTTGAAAGCTGCCACCAATGAATATCTATATTTTTTTTTCAGCAGTTTTCTCTTAAGTTACAAATACCAACTTTCGTTCAGGTGTTTTTTCTGAAATGAATAGTAAGCACCAAAACAAATGATTTTCTTTCTTAGTCCACAAGCCCATCACTTTTGTTTTCAAATACCTTTTCTGAATCATTTCAAGCATCATGGTACCATCTTGAAAAAATCATCCATTTGGATTTTATGCGACTTCAAAAATTTGTTACGATCGCATTCGCAAGGCTGAAAAGGTTTGAAGTGATATTTTTCTTCTCCCAATTCTTCATTTTCTTGGATATCTTTGAATTCATCCTGTGCAAGACAGGATCTGTCTAAAACTTTTTGTCAGCTGTAATAATTGAATACTGAATTTGATCTTCGTCTTTAAAAAGATTTTGCTTAAAAGGAAATTTTTTTACTTGTTGAAATCTTTAAAATAGCTTAATGACTACTTTAGTAGAGGAGCTCCTTATCAGTTGAAACAAGAGGTAGTTGGAACAGGGGTCAGTTGGAACATCTGTTGTAACTTGCCAAGGCTTTATCAGAAGCTGAGGTGGTTCTGACAAACTGGTTTTGTATAAACATTCTACCATTCTAAAAAAAATATTTGAAGTCTGTCAATTTATTAACAAATTATACAGGGTACCTTGTTTTGTGGAGGTGAAAGTAATATTTACAGGTCGATCTTGGGGGACCATGATGTGAACATCAAGTTTATTATGTCGTGGGTGTTATGCTGCCAATTATGCTTCCTTTACCAGTTGAATATTTTTTGGTGTGTAAATTACCAGTGCTTTGAGTTTTCATATCGAATTTATTGTAATAAAGGTACTTTGAGTAAGTCAAGCAATCAGTACAGTGGAGGCGCAACCAAAACAACGTCGATGCATACTGCACTTCAAGCTTAAAACTTTATTGTTGGAGTTAAAGCGGAGAGGGCTGGATTTGGTCCCATGAGAGCAAACTTTTTGCACATAAATATTGTCCTGAAGGAAGTGTTTCCAATTCGTGTTCGGCATCTCTCCAAATTTAATTTTTGCCATGTGAATTGATTGACTTGGTCTTTTGACTTACCAGTTTGGTACTACAGTTTTATTTGACATATTCTCTTCTTTTTGTCCAGTTCCAGAAACTAAACTTTGTCTTAAAAATAAAAAATATTCGGTTTTAACGAAGTTTGTCAGTTTTTTAGGTTTTTGATGCGACCTGAAGTAAGTTGATGTGATAGCAAACCTTGTGACTGTCAATACGTAATTTCTGTCCCATGTTGCTGATTTTACAACCAATTTTGTACTGCAAAAGTTATGCACACCATTTTTTAGTTTCATTTTCGCCATGAATTTTGCATTTATTAACTTAAATACTGTTCAATGGCTGACAGTTTTGGAAACATCAGGAAAGCTAATGACATTACTTGGAGCGCTGTTTTAACTGATAGCGTAGCATGTCTCAGATGAGTAGTTAGGCACATAATACCCAATCAATATGAACATTGCTGCTTAATGTATAAAAAGATTCGAAAATATCCTGAAACAAATCTCAAATGAGTTGGCCTGAGCTCTGGCAACCTTGTATTTTATTTGTTTTTTTCTCTTGCAACTACCCCTAACGGTTTTGTTCGCTGGGCTCTGATATAAAAGCGTAGTCTAAAGTTGTTTTATACTTAAAGCAATGTATTCTAGATTGTTTTGGCTTCGAAGGCATAATTTTATAGGAAACAGAGTTCCACTACCGAAATGTAAATCGTTTTGAATTTCACAAGAAACTCAGGGACCTCAGGTCAAAGTTTAATTAGCAAGTGATTGTCTGAGATCAACACAAACAACTTAATAGAGCTGGGACATCAAAACAAATGCAAAACGAAAAATTACAAATTAAAAAAAATTCAAACAAAAACATAAACGTGTTAACCGGTTGCGCGTTGTTAAATTATAAACTTTGCTCATTTAAAGTCTTCTTCGACACAAAGCTTTTTTGATGCCAGCAATATTTATGAAAATGGAAGGAGGAATAAAATTCAAACATTGTTTTTAACAGTTCGGAAATATATTTAAGCACATGTTTGATGAAGAAAAGATATTCAAGCACTGGAGGAAGATAACTTTCTGCAGCTACTTCTGAAAACTGAAAGTGATGGAAACAGGAAGAGAGAAAATAAATGTTGGTTTGCAATGGCATAAACCATAAAGAATTTATGGATATTGTTGAAAGAATGCGTCCTGCGTAAGCTGTACTTTTGAGACTTGGTTTCATCGAAAGGATGATGAGAAAAGAATAACAGTTTTAGAATAAAAGTGCTGCTACAAAATTTTGCGAATGATTTGGGCACCGCGAGGATAAAATAAGAGCAATATTTGGAATGAGCTGTTAGTGAAAGATGAGTGAACGTGAAAAAATAGAGTGGAGTCGAATTTGCAGACTGGCTTAACAGGTAACGCTCTGATAAGGGTACCCTTTGAAGTAAAAGTAGCCAGGAATTACTAGGAGGTGGATTTTGTGAGGATTTACAGTGGATATTTGGAGTATAGTAGTTATCTTAAAACATTTTGTGCAGGGTAAATTCCGAGCGATCCCACAAAGAGCTGCGTTCTTAGGAGATTCCCTGGTGGTTTCCACATTCCACATTTTTGAGTTCAAAGAGTTTCGTGTTAAAATCAAGGCGAGGAGAAGTAAGATGTCATTTTTGGGTAGAAATTTCAGCAAAGTTTTGACCACCTGTTGTGACTCCCAAGATCTTGTTTTTTACTTGCTACAAGGAATTAAAAACTATTGTCTAACTAGGTATGCTGAGGAACTAGGAGCGCAAGATGTTTTGAATTTGGCTTTTATGCATGAGTTGGGTATTTTCAGCATGAGGTACACAATCCTGGGTTTCTCAGATATCGGTTGGTGTAAATGTGACTGCCATACCTTTATAAAATTGTGTGAAAAGTGGATGTGATTCAGAAGCAGAAAAATACTATGCAGTTATAAGACTATGGAGTCTCCCGTTCTTATGACGGGTAAGGGTCTCCATGTCTGTGTGCCTTTGCATGCATGTGGAAGCATAGTTTTGAGAGCCACTTCTTTCCGCACTAGATATACTCTAACTTTCTTCCAGCCGTCGGGGCTCGTTTTCCTGCAGATCTGTTTTGCTTGGATGTATCGATGCGAGTTTCGTCAACGTCTTAAATTGTTCATTCGGACTGAGTTCGTCAGAATTTATGGTTGAAGTACTCATTTTCCCAGCTTGCAGAATTGACGTGATAGATCTTCATGATACACATTTTGTCCTTTTTGCGCAGATGGGGGAGCGTTTCACCACCTGCACCGCCCACAAGCTGTCCACAGAAAAAAGCAAAGAGAATTTGGTCATTTAAATGTTTTCATGGAATTTGGTCATTTATATGTTTTCATGGAATTTGGTCATTGTTCAAGTTACCCTCAAAGTAACAGGCATGACCAAAAATTACAGGTGTCCCTACCCCTTAAAATTTCCTGTTTTGCCCTATAAAGACTGGTAGGAGTATTTTAAACCTGATCTTTTATCAAATTCAAATTATTTTTACTGTTAGAAAATCAGCAGGGTTGGAAAACAATCTTCTTCTTCTTTCTTCTTTTTCTGCTGACATGTCCCTTGCTAGGGGTCGTCATAGCGAATGTGGCTTCTCCACCGTATGCGGTTCTGTGCGTCTTCCCTCGTGAGCCCTTTTACTGCCATGTCTGCCTTTATATTGTCCATCCATCTGTGTCTTGGTCGCCCTCGTCTTCTTTTCCCTGGTAGCTCCATTTGCATGTACTTCCTTCCTACATACTGCTCATCTCTTCTTTCTACATGTCCAAACCACCTCAGTCGGCACTCCTGCAGCTTCTTGGAGGCTTCCGCTACGCCCAAGTCTCTTCTGATGCTTTCATTCCTGATCTTATCTCTTCTGGTTACACCCTTCGCCCAGCGCAGCATTCGCATCTCTGCCACATCAAAGCAGCTTTCCTGGCGTTTGGTGAGAGGGACCGTTTCCATTCCGTACATCATTGCCGGACGAACCAATGTCTTATACACCTTGCCCTTCAGTCTGACTGGGACATGTTTGTTGCACAACACACCAGTCGCTTTTCTCCAGTTGTTCCAGCCAGCTTGAATTCGCTTCCTCACTTCCTTGTCACTCCCTCCATCACTTTGGATCGTTGAACCAAGGTACTTGAATTCATCAACTTCGGGTACATCCTCCCCAGCGATCTTGATTGGCGGTAGGTTTGCAGTGCTGTTGATGCACATATGCTCAGTTTTTGTTCTGCTGATTTTCAACCCTCTTCTTTCTAATCTATCCCTCCAGTTCTCTAGTTCTCTCTCTGCCTCATCCTTTCCTTCATTTACCAATACCACATCATCTGCGAACATCATATTTTGCGGGCAGTCTCTTCTCACATCCACTGTCAGTTCGTCCATTACTATGGCAAAGAGCAGTGGGCTCAATGCCGAACCCTGGTGTAAGCCTACTTTGACCTGGAATGGCTCTGTCACCCCCACTGATGTACGTACCACAGTCTCGCATCCCTCATACATTTCCTGGATCGCTCTCACATACTGTTCGCTCACCCCATTACTTCGCAGGCAGTGCCACAATTCCTCTCTGGGTACTCGGTCATAGGCCTTTTCAAGATCGATGAAGGTGCAATGCAGCTCTTTCTGGCCTTCCCTGAACCTCTCTGCCACTATCCTTAGTGCAAAGATGGGGTCAGATGTGCTTCTTTTTGGCATAAAACCAAATTGCTGCTCACTGACTTGCACTTCTTCCCTTATCCTGCCATCAATCACCCGTTCCCAAAGCTTCATCGTGTGGCTCAGTAACTTGATGCCTCGATAATTTGCGCAATTTTGCACATCACCTTTATTCTTGAAGATTGGTACAAGGGTGCTCCTTCTCCACTCATCAGGCATTCTACCAGTTACAAGGATTTCGTTGAATATTGCTGTAATAAACTCAAGTCCTTGCTCACCAAGCGATTTCCACACTTCAACAGGTATCTCGTCCGGTCCAACTGCTCTCCCATTCTTCATTTTACTCAGCGCCTTCTTCACTTCTTCTTTTCCAATTCTTGGTACATCCCGCTCCTGTGCTTGTGCTGCTTCTTCCCTCTCTTCCCTGGGATTTTCCTCGTTCATCAGCTTTTCAAAGTACCCTTTCCACCTGTTCAAAACCTCTTCTTCATCATCTAGGACTCTTCCATCTTTATCTTTCATCATCTTGACCTGTTGGATGTCCTTAGATGCCTTGTCCATCTGCTTCGCTATTCTGAAAATCTTCCTTTGTCCTTCTGCAGTGTCCATGTTACCGTACATTTCTTCATATGCCACCTGTTTAGCCCTAGACACAGCAGCTTTGGCCTCTCGCTTTGCTTCCAGGTACTCTGCTTTCCTTCTGTCACTCCTGTCTTTGTGCCAAGCTTTGTAGTTTTCCTTTTTCTTCTTTACAGCTTTCTGAACTTCCTCTGACCACCACCACGTTTCTTTATCCCTTTTCTTTCCTCCTGAACTCTTTCCCAAAACTGCTTCTGCTATGCTTCGAATGGCTTCAGCTGTTCTTGTCCAGTTCACAGGTAATTCATTCCCTCCTAACTCTTCTTGTACCTGGGACACAAACTGCGCCTCCAAATCCTTGTCTTGCAGCTTCCACCACCTTATCCTAGCTGGTTTCTTACACGTTCTCTTCACAACCGTAATCAGCTTCAAGGTGCACACCACAGATCGATGCTGAGTTGTTACACATTCGCCAGGTAGGGCTTTACAATCGATTACTTCCTTCAGATGACATCTTTTGTAGAGAATGTAGTCGATCTGGGTGATGGAGTTCCCACTGCAATATGTTGCCTTGTGTTGGTCTGCTTTCTGGAAGAAGGTATTTGCTATTGCGAGGTCAAACCTGGTTGCCAGGTCTATGATGGTGTCGCCTGCACTGTTCCTTCTCCCAAACCCATGCCTGCCCATTACTCTTTCATCTCCTGTATTTCCCTCACCCACATGTCCATTTAGGTCTCCTCCTACAAACAACCGGTCCTGTCTTGGTAGCTGGGTGATCGTTTCATCAATGTTTTTCCAGAACTCCTCTTTTTCAGCCTCCTCACATCCCACCTGCGGGGCGTACGCACTCACTACACAGAAGTTTTCGCCATTTATTTCCAACCTCATGTACATCAGCCTATCAGATATCCTCTCCACTGCTACCTCTCGGGCTCTTCCTGTCAGGCTTCCCACGTTCAGCGATCCCATTCTGACGTTTGTTTGTTGGAAAACAATAATACTTGGAAAAGCGAAGGAAAAACCATTTTCAGCTCCAAAATCCCTGGGATGATTTTTTTCCATACCCGACCCCAGGACAAAAATTCAGCCCTGGGATTTTTTGTTTTGGACTTTTTTTGAGTCTCTTTTCAAGTTGTTCAGATCTGGTATCTTTGGATTTTGCAGAACGCAACGTTAAAGTCATGACTCTTCGTTTAAATTTACGGGTGATAAACAGGGGGCTTGGAGATGTTATACTATACAAGCAACGATGGAGAAATTTGTTCAGCAGTGCCTTTCAGACGGCAAAAGCTTCTGAAGAAGTACCTCAAGAAACAGACGATAATTTGTCGATGAAGAATCGGACAAAACCTGTGGGGAACAAATACAACCCACCCGAATATGACATTGTAATTTCAGGCGGAGGAATGGTGGGGGCGGCTATGGCTTGTGCATTAGGTACTGTACATGGTGTATCGTTGGTTTGGCAACCTAAATAATTACTCGATACTCTCAATCTTCATTTTTCTTAAGTAAATTTGGCGAAATTAACTACAAGGGAACATTGTGACATGCAGCACATAGTTATTTGCAGTGATGAAATTGAGAGGATGTTGTCCTGCATCATAATCGTAACCACTACTTATAGATTATAAATATAATTCTGGATACAGTCAACTATGGGAATAACATTTTGATAAAATTATTTTTAAATAACCTGTTAATTTAGTGTTTGAAAAGGGTCGCAACTCCTTGTGACGTCACTTCAGTGTGTTGTGATTCTGCCCCCCAAAGGGACATCACATTGGTGCTTTTGTTTTTTCGTAGAACTTGTTGCCTTTCGTAAATAAGGAATTTGATGACCCGTAAACAGTTTTTTTCTGGAAAGTTGGTACTCGGGGTATAAATATCAATATATATATCGTAAAAGCACACCTCCCACCTCCCACCTCCCAAACGTATAGCATGTAGATATGGATAAGTACACATATATATTATATCGACAGGTAGATAAATAGATTGGTTGATGGACAGATTTAGATAGATAGATAGATAGATAGATGTTGTATTTCTGCTATATTAACAGTGTTTATTTTTGTTCTTTTAGACTATATATATATATATATATATATATATATATATTTGAGTTATTAGTTGCTTTGATTGTAGTAAACCGTGTAATATTGGTTTACTAAAATAGATACGTAGATAGATGGATAGACAGGTGGATTGATGGATGGATGGATGGATAGATTTATATAAGATGGAGCAATGATATGGAATGTATATTTTACATGGTCACATACATTTGGATTGTTTTGGGCCTTTGGATAAATACAATAGTTTTCTGCTTTAGTTGGGTGTTATTGAACAGACTTGATGGGTAGGTGCATGGGTAGTAGAGTTTGCTGCAGGATACAGCATAGCTCTTGAAGTTTTCAGTGGACCTAAGATATATTTCCCAAATACTTTCATCCCAACTGGTAGTTGTGAACCAACAAGACCTTTTGGTCTTAAACAGGTGTAGGTCTACTCAAAGTACTTGTCATCCCTTCCTACCAGATATTGCAGGAACTCTTTATCATGTATCCAGATTTGTTTTGTGCTTGTCACTTTTTATTTGTGGTTCTTTTCCACAGTGTGATTTCAAATAATATGTTGTTTCCTTTATAAATAGCAGGGCATACAACGCTGATTCTAAAATAATAGAGGGACAACAATGTGAATAGAAATCCTCTCATCCCTACCTCACATGGTAGCAAAGTTTTTTGCTGATGTCATTTCTAGTATGCTTGGCATTGGCACCTGTTTTGTGGAGCTCTATACCCTTGAGCTGTAGAAGGGCTGATTTTTTCTTTGATGATGCCCATGTACCTAGTTTTTAGCATTCCATTTTTCCTTTGCCATGCATCTTTCCAAGGATGATATCTTTATCCCTGGAATCATTCCTTAGAATTTGCTCAAAGTAGGAGAGCCCTCAATCATTATTGTTTCCATTAGTAGCTTTTGGCACTGAAGACAGTGTAGGACTTCCATATTTGTTATTTTATCCACCCAACTACTTTTTAAGTATTACCCTTTAGCACCATAGCTCAAAGGTCTGAATTCTTTTCTTGTCACCCTTGCTTGGAAACCATGTTTTACTTCCATAGGTAGCTATTCAGAAGACACATACCCTGAGTAGTCTCAGCTTGATCTTTCTAATGAACCGAAAGGCCTATTTATTTGAACATATGACCTAATTTTAATCTTTTATTTAGCAAAAAATGAGGAGGCCATGCCATCTTGCCCCTCAGTAGCATAGGCCCTGAATAGTGGATTTTTGTTGCACCATATTTAATTTGCTATTAAGCTTCAGCCACATCCCATGGAAATGCTGCACCCAGTTTGTCTTTACAAGTCATTGTCTAGTGATTTTGTACATGTTCTTTTAGTTCTGCCTCCCAATTTTGAGATGTGAAAGCAATAAATTCAAACCATGCTAAGGTAGACTCCACACAATGGGTACTCTTCTTGGTGATAGAAATATTATGAGTGGTTTACTTTGTTATAGAGCTTCTGAAAGTTAAAACCATTTATGTTTGTTTAGAGCTTTTTGAGAGATAAAAATTGTTCTGCAGAAAAGAAGACCATCATAATAACCTATGATATGATCATTAACATAGATTACTTGTTGTGATGAATTTGTATATATATTGTAGGTAGTAAACCTGTGTTCTGGGATAAAGATATTTTAGTCATTGAAGCTGGAAAGGAACCAAAAAAAGAGTTTTCTACCAATTCAGTGTACAGCAATAGGGTCTCTTCAATTACACCAGGAACACAGAAAATGTTTGAAAGTAAGTGAACTTTTAATGAATTTATATATTGTCTCTTTGCATTGTGTAGTAGGACATAGCACAAATACCAGAAGTAGGTATTCCTGGTTTTTGTGCTGTGTCATCAAGAATCTATAACCTTTTTGAAATGCCACATAAATGAGGAGTTAATCAATATGATAATAGACCATTTTATTTCCATATCATACTTGGTAATTGATAGCTTTAACTTGTTATTAAACGATTTTTGCAATCAGTTTCTTTGGCTAAATTCCTTCAAGGAATCCTGTAACTTTCCCAGAATTTTATCAAAGGTTTGTTTGGTATTTTCCCATTCCACAGCACAATGCTTATTCCTGGCTTTTAAGATCAGAACAGGGTTCAACAAATTGAAAGCTGTGTGCAATATAGCCTCTTATTTTCAATGTATTTTTCTTGTAGTAGAACCACATGTAGTTGACAGTCTGCATTATCACCTATTTATGCAATCTAGCATTTAGCACTCTACCCCAGGTTTTTATCTCATGTTCCATCAACCCAAGGCAGTGATATTTGATGCATTCTAATGCAACCGTATTTCCCTTAAATAGTACTGTTGTTAAACTTTTTTTTCATCAGTTTTGGGTCTTTTCCTCTTTCAAGATATTTCTGAAGCCAGCTGTAACTTCCATCACTCCTGTTTTGCTAGCAGCTTTTCAAGAGCATCTCAGTTGCTATTCCTGGTAGTCCAGTGGCCTTCTTTCCCTTCATTGCAATAACTCCTGCTTTCACTTCATCTTCAGTTATATCTTCAACTGGCCCATCTATTGCCATACTTTCTTCTATGTTTCTCTCATTTTCTTCATTAGGGTTACACTTGTTCCTCCTTTACCAAGATATTTCTATCTTCATTTTTAATGTAATGTGCACTGTCTTCTGTTCTATCCTTTCTCATCTGAGCTACTACTCAGATATTTAATTCATTTCATATACTAAATTTGAACTAACTTTCTGGTGCAAGAGTTAATGTTTTTTCACACTGATTTGATATGTACTGATGCCTAGGCAACCAGCAATGACACAGTGGTGTCCCAGACTCATGTTATTTTTTAATGCTTTGATTTATGATAATAGCCAAATTCTGCAATGGTAAGCTTGAAATTCTTCTTCTTCTTTCTCTTAGGCTGCTCCCGTCAGGGGTCACCACAGTGGATCATGCATCTCCATTTGGTACGGTCCTCAGTGTCCTCTCTTCTCACCCCCAATGCCCTCATGTCCTCTTCAATTGCATCCATGTAACGTCTCCTTGGTCTTCCTCTTTTTCTCCTCCCAGGCAGATGCATCTCTAACATTCTTCTTCTGATATAGTTCTCTTCCCTTCTCATCACATGTCCAAACCATCTAAGTCTTGCCTCTCTTTGTTTCAATCCTAATCTTCTAGCATGTGCTGTTCCCCTGATGTACTCATTTCGGATTTTGTCCAGGCCTGTGACCCCAAGCAACCACTTCAGCATTCTCAACTCAGCCACTTCCAGCTCAGCTTCCTTTTTCTTTGTTGTTGCTACAGTCTCAAGCCCACACAACAAAGCTGGTCTCACTACTGTCCTGTATACTCTTCCTTTCACTTTTGGTGATAGCCTTCTGTCACACAGT
>RDPX01000002.1:1448746-1479340 GCA_003991215.1 Morbakka virulenta | reverse complement strand
CCTGAAGGACCAGCTGCTTTGCCATTCTTCATTTTCTTTACAGCTTCCCTCATCATTTCTTTCTCAATGGAAATGGCTGGTCCAGATGCTGTTTCTACCTCTCCCAGATTTTCTCTGCTCCAAGAAAACTCCGTGTTCAACAATCTCTCGTAATAGCACTTCCAGGCATTCTTCTTTTCAAGTTCACTTGTTGCAAGTTCTCCATCATCATTCCTGATGCACTTTTCTCCAATGATATCCTGATTAGTCTTGATCATCTGCTTAGCTATCTTGAATACTTCATTCTTCTGGTCATCTCTAAGTACAAGAAACCAAAACCAAGTGAAGCATTTGCTAATGTTCCTGAGACCAAAGGGAATGATCAAGGTGAAGATGATGAAAGTGATTTTGAGGACTCATAATGATAACAATGATATCACTAAGGGTCCTCACCTAGTTCTTGTTTTGAACAAAATTGTTGTAAAAGGTTGCAGAATGTCAAATTGTTCTGCCATTCCCCAGTACGGAATGATGAAGCTTTGCAGCCTGAAAATATGCAGTTTTTTGGCAAAGAAGTGGCAATTTTCTTGTACTGTTAAACTCACTGGAATACCTTTTTAAATATGCTTCAGCATTTCTATGACATCAGGAAGGAGATCAAGCTTGCCATGTTGAAATTGGACTACAACTTTGACATTTCAGATACAGAACTGGGCAAGATCAGAGAACTTTGAGACTCACTTGCCAAAAGTCAAAATCTCTGGAGATCATTGCATCATTTCTTTTACATAAATTTCCTCATTTTATATAGTATGAACTTGTACGATTTTTTTAATAATAAAATGCCTTGGGGATTCCCTGGGGAATTCCTTGAGAAAAAAATGGGGTCCCCATTTCCAGGTAGCAAAAAATGTCCCTGTGTACTGCATCCTACCCAGGACCTCTTTGTTGTTTTGTAACTGGACTAACCACTAATCCATGCCTTCTTTAAATCCTGTTAATTTATTCCCGTGATTGTGATATCAGTAATAAATTAACTGTCTAAAGAAAAATACTATATCAGATAAAATAAAAGTTCTCTTATTTTCTTTTTTGAGTTAGCAGCCCCTATGTTATAATTTATTTCCAGATGAAAGGTCTTTAAGGAGCTTGAAAAGTAATACAAACTTTTGAAAAAGGTTGTTTTAGTGACTTTCAGTGGTTTAGAATTTCTAATACATAGCCTGTTTGCTTTTTCCAAGTTACATTTTCTGTTTTATTTTATTGTGTGTCTTTGATGTGGCTTATTGAGGGCCCTGAGATTATTATTAGTTTAAATATCATTTTTGGGAACCAGCTTTTCTATGTTTCTATATTTAGATTTTGAAAAATGTAGAGTTAAGAACAGAGTAAAATTAAGATTTTTCACTGCCCTTACATTCTCTACCTCAAACAAGAAAGTAAAACAATTTTCTCCATGTCTATCACAATGCAAGAATTATTGATTATAAGGATAATCATAGGGTTAGTATTTTAGTAATAAGTGGGTAATAGATCTGTAGAGGTCCCAACACTTTAATTTTACAATTGTTTTTTTAATTTTTTTAAAAGGTATGGGATTCATGTGGCTCAGGCAATATTACCTTTGACACTGATGAACTTGCACAGCTTGATAAAGATGAATCACCAAGGGATCTGGCATATATAATTGAAAATCAGGTTATATTGAATGCATTATATAAACAGCTAGAGAAAATGCAAGATCTTATAAAAATAGAATATGGAAAAGCTATCCAAGATATTAATTTACCTTCAACTGAATCACAGGCAGAACATTTGGAATTGGTTTTAAGTGAGGGAATTAAAATAAGAACAAAACTTTTGATTGCAGCAGATGGTGCAAATTCATTTGCAAGAAAGAACCAAAAAATGGCATTTTTTACAAGAGATTATAACCAGTTTGGTGTGGTTGCAACTCTTGGGTTAGAAAAGGTGAGATTTAAGTAAATACTGTAATGTGTTCTGGCTCATGAGATATCAGTAAGTAAGTAAGTAAGTTTTTATTTGCCACAAACATAAAATGAAAAATGTTTACAAATGTTTAAAAAAAAAGAAGAAAGGCCAAGAAAGTCAATAAATTACAATTTAAAGTTAATTTACAAACTTTTGTATAAATTAATACTAAAAAGAATGTTGCATAAAAATAATACAATTTGAGTTAAAATAAAAATAATGACAGGTCACCCCTAATTGAAGTGGCAGGGATAACATTAACAGGTGAAACCGAGCTTATTTCCATAATGGTCCCTTAAGAGGTGATTTTTTAATTGAAAAAAAAGGGAGATAAAATTTTAAAATATAAATGTGTTTTAAAATGAGATGTCCTTTTAGAATACCTGGCTCTTTATGAGAGTGAAAACATGAGTTGTCAGTAGTAGATATATATACTGTCTTCTTCTTTCTGTATATTTTGAAAATAGTATTCTTTGGTCTGGTGTTTAAAAGTGTTGACATTGTTAGTAGATTTTAATTCAGATGATAGGTTATTCCATATTTTTGGCCCTAGGTAAGATAGGCATTTTTGGCCTGTGTTGCTTTTATGAGATGGGATATGTAATTTAAACTTTGACCTTCGTGTAACACAACTCTGGTTGACTGGGTGGAATATGTTATCATAATAAACTGGAGCAGTTCCGTTAAAAAATTTCAATATCTTTACACTAATATTGTGATTTACTCTGTGCTTTGTGGGGAGCCAATTTATCTCTTTAAATTCAGTAGCACCAACATGGGCTGTGTTTTTTAAATTCAGATAAAAGCGAATGCATTTGTTTTGTGCAGACTGCATTTTTATATCAGTCTCTTATTCAACATGGGGTACCATGAGGAGCATGCATAATCAAAAAGTGGCTGAATGAGGGCATTGAGGAGCAATCTGCGAAGGAAGTTATCTAGAAAGCTTTGTTTTCTATACAGAAATATCAGTCTATTATTTATTTTTCCAAGTATTTTAGTTCCCATTGATAACCCAGAAAGATTTTCATCTAGAACACACCCAAGGTATGTGACCTCTGAGTGTTGTTTGATTTCTATATCACCCCTCCTAATGCTATGACTTTTAATATTTTTGGATTTTTTTCGTCTGAAAAGAATGGAAGTATCAGTGAACATTTTTTTGATACAGTGATTCAATTGTTCATCCAGCTTTTTAATGTATGGATTATTGTTATTTTTGTTATTACATTACCATTCTCACCATAACAAAACTTTATACAGTATGAGTTCTGCAGGCATAATGCTGTATACAAATTATAGACCATAAATAACTCTTGTTCTGGAGATATTGTAAATACCCAATACAGAATTAAGATTGACAATCACCATGTACTATTACTAAGAGTTGCCAGTGATGCACCAAAGCAAAGTTATAAATGTGCATTTGTTGAATCCTTCTGTGAATTTTCTTTGTGATATTATGTCTTATACCTGTTTGTTTCCATTCCTTTCATTTATCTTCATTCTTTTTTTCTTATATATTAATTGTATTTTAATTTTGAGGTGGGTGTGTGTGGCAGGGTTTGCTGTAGATGGAAGGGGTAATTATTTTTAATGGCTTGTTTTCAATGGATTTGCTGCTTTAAAGGGTGCTATATAATTTGTTTCTTCTTGGGATTCAGAACTGTTAAAGCTTGTTTTCAATGGATATGCTGCTTTAAAGGGTGCTATATAATTTGTTTCTTCTGGTGAATTTTAGAAAGGAAATTTGAAGTGAAATTTGTTAAATCCTTTACTACCAAATGTTTTTCTTTTAAACTACAACTCAGTTTTCTTCATTACTTCTGTTAATGAGTTTCATTTTAAAGGAAAGAAATCCTTCTCTTCTATATTAATCTTTAGACACCCCCAGCCCCAGCACTCTTTATTTTGTCCATTTCACCTACCCCCATTCATTTTCTTTCTCCTGTTTGCTGGAGTCCTTATTGTTGTCACATATTCTCATCATTGGTGCTTGTATTTTTCTTTGCTTATACCACCCTTCCTGTGAAAATAATATAATATAATGTAATATAATATAATATAATATAATATAATATAATATAATATAATATAATATAATATAATATAATATAATATAATATAATATGGATGGAGAGCATTTGTTATTGAGGAAAAGTGGAAAATATGTGTACACCAATTGGATGCAAACCAGTGCTCAGACTACCATGGCCACATGCTATACACCTGAAGTTTTGGTTCTCATCCTAGGCCATCATTCTGTGGGATGCTCAACCACGTATGCATGATTTGGATGAGGTGTGCAATGGTAGAAACCTGGGTGGGCAGGTGTGTCAGGGGGGAGGAAAATGGCAAACCTAAGCCAAAGATGTGGTTGCAAAAATGATCTTGTAAAGGACAAACACTATAACAGCACAGGTAGTAGAGCATGTGGTCATATTGTAAAACATATCAGACAACAACAAAGGAATAACAAAGAAATGTTGAAAAATTTGATTTCAGTCATCATGAATTGGCATTTGCCCTTTCCTAGTTCAAGTCTACTTTTACAGATAGCCTCTAGACACTTATGAGTATGGTTATGGAATGATCTTTAGCTGATTGACATATAATAATGTCGTCTTGAGCATTAGCTGTTTCTTGAACACCAGGAATGATATTTACAATTCTGGATTTACAGATCTCACTTGCAGAGGTAATACCTTAAGGCATGCAGAGAATCTGGAAGTGAAAAAGGTGGGATTTTAAAGTGAGAAGTTTGAAGTTTTCTTCATCCATGATACTTGCCAGAATTCATTGGTGCATCTAATTTTGTAAAATATTTAGCTCCTGCCATCTGTGATATGATTTCTTCAGCTGCCAGTAACTTGTGGTGATGACATTTGATGGCTTTGTTGAGGCTTTCAGGTTTGAGGGAGACAATGAGTGATCCATTTCATTTGTCTACAGCAGTAAGTGAGCTAACCCAACCAGTTGCTTCAGTAATGGGAAAATTGTACTTAAATCTCCCGTGCATTGGAGTTTCTTTTCTAGTTTTGCACATGGAGGAATTGGTACTTGTTATCCTGCATCTATTTCTGGGGTTACAGATGGGTTAAAAACTATGTGATATGCCTGTTTCAGAGTTCCTAATTCACTAAAACAGTCCTTCAATTCAAAAAGGTATTCATTGTCTTGAGTTGATATTGTTTATATGTTTTACTAAATTTCATTGACAGCTAGTTTCTAGACCAAGGGTAGTTGTGGAACTTTCTTCTGATACAAGAGTCTTTGTTTTAGGAGCTGATAGTACACTGTCATTGATAATACATTGACTTGACCACCACTGTCAATCTTGTATGATACTGATGAGCCATTAGTGTTAAGGTTGATTTTCCTTTGGTTAGACAGTGGTTCAGTTGAATCATCAGAAATTCTTGTACTAAAGTTAGTGCTTGATTATGGCTTCACTGCCTTCAAATAAACTAGGACTTTACAAAATTAAGGGAAAGATACAAAAATGCATAGTCAATGTTAGATTCTTCGAAATTAAGACAACATAATTTCCATAGCACTTTGTGTACCACAGATTTTTCGATTTCACATGGCGGGAGAGACGACTGCAGGAGACATATTAACAGCAAAAAACATTAAGATTTTTCTAAGATAAAAATGGAAAATGCTTTCATTTACAACTATTTTAGTCAGAAAACTGACTTTGCAGTCATTTGAGCAGAAACCTGCTTCACATGTTTTTGGGTGGAAGACAATTTGCCGATGGTATGTGCGTTTCATGTAAGGCCTTAGTTTAGAAAGATGTTCCCAGACTCAAACATTGCAGCCAAATACAGTTGTGCACGAACCAAATCGACTGCTATTATTCAAAAATTTGCAAGGGAAGCGACTCCAAATATTGTAACGATGTTAAATGGGCTGTTTTTACTTTTTATTGATGGAAGTAGTGATTCTCAGTCTCAATTGTATCCTCAGGACAGGTGGTATCAGTTATTTGTTCAGTACCATCATGTATGAAATCTTGCACTGGGGAAAACATCTGATTGACAATGAGTTTGTGCAAATAGGTGTTTCATTGGCCAGCTGTGCTTCGTTCAGTTGCAAGAATGCCTCTGTGATGGCTGGATGTCACAAAGGTGTGATGCCCTTGCCATTTAGTGCATCTTGTAGCAGAAAAGGCTTCCAAGACGCACACAGTCAGCATCAACGACTTCCTGGTGGACATTTTTTATTACTGAGATGGACGTGTGACACGACTGAATGAACTCAAAGGGTAGCCTACCAGAAATTCCGTGGAACGGAACCATATAAAATCTTAAACCATGTAACCACCAGATGATTGTCACTGGGACATTGTTTGGAACGCATTCTTGAATAGTGTCCAGCATTAGAACTACATGTCAGACAAGAAACTTAGAAAAATGGTGACAGGCCTCAGGAGGAAAGTAAGGAAAAATCAGCAAGTAGAGAGAAAGGAAAAATGTAGGCGGGTGACGGAAAGGAAAAAGGGAAAAATCTACAAGCAAGCAGGAAAGGTCAGTTGATGAAAGTAATTGAAGTGTAAAGGAAACCAAAGGACAGTCAGAATTGCTGGAACAGGAAACCAACAGTGGTGGCAACCTGACAACTAGCCATCAGGAAAGAGAAATGTTTTTAATGTTTTTAATCAGACAATACTACTGCAGTGCTTTTGGCTATATTTTTACCAAATTACCCTTAATATCTGCTCTGCTTGCCAATCCTGAGGCTGCTGATGTTGGGCTGAGAAAAACCCAGTCTTTTTCTGCAGCAGAATTCTTCATCACAAAATATTGGCCCATGATGATGATGATAACGAACAGAACAAACTGCAACTACAGTGCATCCAGTACCAAATAGGAACTTTTCGTTCAGAGATCACTCATGGTGCCAGCGAAAAGAGAAGAACCGGCAGAGTATGGCATGATATTGGAAACATTGTTGCTTGTGGTGGCAACCCAAAATTTGGTCTCCCAGCCAAAGTGATGAAGGCAGTGTTAGTTACTCCACACAGCAATACGAACACAGAGAGAAATTTTAGTGTTTTTGAAATGAGCAAGACAGACTTTAGGCCAAATATCTTTGTTGAACAGCTGTCAGAATGGTAACTGGAAACATTTTGCATGTTATCTGAGTGCATTATTTGTTACAAAAATAATTCTTCGTATGCTTTGTTGAAAATGGTACAATCAATATCATGCCAGTCTTTGCAGAAATAAATCATCTCGGGATCATTGGAGCGAGAATGTGGGTACTTATGCAGGCTGTATTACTGGAACGTATGGGTGTGTACTTGTTTTTTGTAATTTGATTTTGTTGCTACAATTTTCTTTTTGGCATTCAAACCATACCAAATTCTTGAACATTACCGTTTTCATCCCTGAAATCAAGACTCAAGGGATAGCACCGCTGCAATAGCCCCCACTCTTATTTTAAGTAACTTGCTTAAGTATGTATACCAATGGAAACCTGCAGTTTAAATTTGATTTCTGTGATGGTATTGTAACTTTTTTTCTAGAACATATTGGATGCACAACGTTGTCTGTATTTTGCATGGAGTAGCTTGTGACAATAAATTCTCCCTTTACTTCTTCAGTCATTACTTTGCTGTACTACATCCATTGCAAAAGTTCAATTACCTCCATTTGTTATAAAACTTGGTACAATTATGTGTTTTCCGACTTTATCTGACGTCTCTTTGATTAATTTTTCAGAAAAAATATGCCCTTGGAATGGGAAACATTTCCACCTATTTCCTTACTCATAAGCATTAGTGCTCCAATTACACAGAGAACCACAGAGCAAAAATCGCACCTCCATTGACTGAGAAAAGCCTGGTAAAATATGAGATAATTGTTAAAATTGGCGTAGCCATATCACAGTCGTTTTCTGGAGGACAAAAGTTAAAAAATAACTTTGCTTAAATTTTCAACTGTTGGTGATGGTGACCATTTTATCGTAACTCAGGATTGCTTTCTGTATGATTTGATAGCATTGCAGTTGTACTTAAACCAAGTATTTTAACACAAATGCATTTTCATTTGCAGAAATATTACCACATTTCCTATTTGCCCCAGTTTCATTAAAAATAGCAGGTGGTTATAGAATAGGAAACATTTTTAAACCTATCTATTTCGAAGAATACTGTTTTCAAGTTGAAAGTAGAAAACAGCATTAAACTGGACTTAGAAGTCAATTTTTCTGTGTACTTTTTTACTGGTAATCAAATTATTGTCATTTTGCGTTCTTTTTTTTCCTGCAAGCCCACAGAAAATGATACTGCGTGGCAGAGGTTCCTTCCCACTGGACCAATTGCATCATTACCGGTATAATCTAATGATTTTGTTTTTAATGAAAAATACTTCTATGTTTTTATCATTTATTTTGATAACATTTCTTTCTTATGGGATAGCCAGACCCTTTTTAAAATGCACCTAGAAAGTTAATCTAGAAATAGAGATGCATTGAATTGGTATGACGTTTCTGGTAAATCACTTAATGTAGTCCTTTAAATTTTTTAAATTTTATTTTTTTGTGCATAGTGAACTCCAAATTGTTGGTTTAGGGTATACTGAAAATAGGTGGAGCCTACCTCAGGCATGGTTCTTGGCCAATTCTGTCAGAGGTATTCATTTTCAAAGAAAAATTTTGTAGATGAATGACATTTTCATTTCTTGCCACTCTTGAAAGCCAAGTTTGATAGTGACCAGCGTACCCTGCCCCAGCCCACGTGATAGCGGTTCCACAGTTTGTTTTCTCATTTAATGACACCGATTTAAAATTGGGGAACATGGCAGCCTCGTAAATTGGTGAATAAAAATGTGGCAGCAATTGTCAATGGTCCTAACCTACTTTAGATAGGGAAAGTGGAAATAGTCCACTGATACCAGTTCCAACAGGTGCAACACGTGTTGCATTTTAGGTATTAGGAGATGGAGACTGGCAGAAATACAGACTTCTGACATTGCCAACGAAACACGAGTGTAATTCTAGCAGGAATGTACCCCTAAATTTTATTTTGAAAACAGGCCAAGCTTCAGATAGCGAAAATTGTATTACTCTATTCAATTCCATTCTTCTTCTATTCTTATTCTTATTCTTATTCTTATTCTTATTCTTATTCTTATTCTTATTCTTATTCTTATTCTTATTCTTATTCTTATTCTTATTCTTATTCTTATTCTTATTCTTATTCTTATTCTTATTCTTATTCTTATTCTTATTCTTATTCTTATTCTTATTCTTATTCTTATTCTTATTCTTATTCTTATTCTTATTCTTATTCTTTTTCTTCTTCTTATTCTTTTTTTTTNTTCTACACATTTTCTTTGTATTAAACTGTTTATCTCTCTATATCTCATTACATTACCCCTCTTGTATTGTCTTCTTTCTTCCATTAGCTGTAATATACGATCAGTCATCCATGGGTGTTTTGCTTCTTTACCTATCCACCCGAAACATAAACTGCCCCCGTATAATGAATTTGGCTTCTCAAAGGTTTCCTGGCACCTGACTCTTTCCAATCTTTCTAAGACATAGGTGCCAGAAAATCTGGACAGCCTGGTCTCTAAATACATAGCCAGTGGCTTGATCTGCCTATAAGTGCCACTCTTAGTTCTATTATTTTTTTCTAAACTCAATTTGGACTCAACTTGCAGCTACCTACCACAAAACGTCTGACTGTTAAACTGTCATCTGTAATGCTCTGAACTTGTCACCAAATGATAATATCCAATATCCGATCATTATGGAAAGCAACTAACAGTAGTACCAATATACCATACAATATGTATATATATTTTATATTATAATATATATATATATATATGTACACCAAAGACGTTTCAAAGCTGGGCAGACATAATACAAGGAACGTTTACAAAGTCATCTTACTACTCAAGATTCCATTCTCTCATTTCTGTTTGACAACGCTACTGCAAAATACAAGTTTTGGTCTGACGTTCAAAGTAAGCTAATCAAAAATATCTTCAACTTTATTATTCGTTATTTGAATAATAACTCGCAACTCGTAAAAATTATTATTCTTATTCTTGTTCTTATTCTTATTCTTATTCTTATTCTTATTCTTATTCTTATTCTTATTCTTATTCTTATTCTTATTCTTATTCTTATTCTTATTCTTATTCTTATTCTTATTCTTATTCTTATTCTTATTCTTATTCTTATTCTTATTCTTATTCTTATTCTTATTCTTATTCCTATTCTTATTCTTATTCCTATTCTTATTCTTATTCTTTTCTATTCTATTCTGTTCTATCCTATTCTATTCTATTCTGTTCCATTCTATTCTATTCTAGTCTAGTCTATTATATTGTACTACACTACATTATATATTATGTTATATCAATTATATTATATTATATTATATTTTATTCCATTCTTTTATTTTTATCGTGTCATATATCATATCTTATCATACCATATCATTCACTATGTTAAAAATGATGACCATTTTTATAGTTTTGCTAAGACTACATCATTAGCATCAGCTATATGGCTGAGATGAGATAATTAATACTTGCATTTCTCACTTCAGTCTCTTCCTACAATATTGATCAGCATTTTTTAGGCTTGACGGCTGTGTGAAGGGGTCAAACTAGTATGCATTTTCTTCTTTGCTTTGCACAATTTTGCTGTTACACCTGTTTCAGGGAAATTGAATTTGGGGTTTACATTCACAGTCGCTCGTTCCTTTGCAGTGTAACATGAAACGCAATGGTCTGTCACTAACGAATAATGATACAGAGGATTATCGCATTAGCTTTGGGAAGCATTTTGCCATAAATTTGCTCCTGTTAAGCAGTTCACAGTTTAAGGCGCTGCTCATCACACAACCCTTATAAAATGGCCCATATCACGATAGGTGCATCCAATATCAAATAGTAATAGTATCCTAAATATGTAATACAGTTAAGGACAATGATACGATATATGACCGATAGCTATCAGACCATATCTGACAACTGCCATATGAAGTGTCTAATGAACCCGGGAAACTATATCATGGCTTGATTGTGTAAGTTGAATGCTTTCTGGCAGGATAAGAAAGAAGAAAAAGCGTCAGAAATATTTTTTAGATGTTCTAAACAGTGCCCTGTTATTATCGACTTTATTTTTGGTCTCTGTTTGTCAAAAACTTTTCCCTGGTTGGTATGATTTTCTTCCCATTAAATGAGCTTAGAAAGCATAAAATACTTCTTTGATTTGAGATCTTTCTTACAATGACCCTTTTATGTTGTTTTGAATTTAGTAGTTGTGTCACGAGTGGGCATTTTGCTATTAAAAATATGATTTTCTTCCCTTAACGTGTTATACTCACTACCATCTATGATTAAAGAACATTCAAAGGGGATAGAACCCACATTCAGCTCCGTCCATATACTTGTTGTGCAAAATTTATGGCGTAATTTTTATGACTTTATATAGCCACAGTATATGTGAACCTTTTATACCTTTTGGGTAATTTTTTGTAGCATGCATCTTAGTTTAGATAAAGGCATCGTCACAATTTACTAGTTCTTGCTTGACTTTTTATTTCTGTATAGTTATCTGAAACGAAATGTTCCCTGGTTTGGTCTACTTCCCCGTCGCATGCAAAGGAGCTGATAAAGATCTCTGAAGATAGATTTGTGGATGCAGTTAACAATGCTTTTGTACGTAATTACGCCATGCCTTGTGTTTTAGCCCCATCCATTTTATTCTTATTTATGTCTACGAGAATGGTGTGTTACAAGCTTGTTCACGTAATTGAATATCGGTTAATCGCATAAAACCATTCCATACCTTTTAGAACTAAAGTCGTCCGCATAATTGCATATAGGATTATTGCATATATTGCTTAGTTGCATAGAAAATTCGCTGCCCCAGATTTTTTTGATCGGTTCATCGCATAATTTTCAAGGTTTTTTTCCAAACCTTGGCCATAGTTTTAGATTTCCCCGCTGGCTGCAGCACCACACGGTGTCCGGGCACTGATTGGACATCCTCAGTAGGGAATTCCTTTAGGTTGACGACAAAACACATGTGTGATTAGGTTTATATCCGGACGTGGACTGAAAATAGAAGTTGTTTTGGTAATATTCCAATAAAAGGATGTGGATGATTCTACATTTATCACACGTAAATACAACACAGTAATTTCTTCACAATGGCAAACCAACGGAGCCGCAAAGATTTAAGATCTTATCAAGGAGTATGAGATTGTTTAAGAGCCTGATAAGAAAATGTCGTAGACAAAAGTAGCTGAAATATTCTCAATTTCACAATCAAGTTTTAAACATGAAAGTTAGGAGAGATGAAATTATTGCAAAATTTACCAACAGCGAAAATTTAAACAGAATGAGGAGCAGAACCTCAAAACGAAATTATTGGGATGCTGCAATTTTTCGCCGGTATATGGGCCATTAGAGCCATTAGAGCCATTAGAGCCATTACTTCAGGCTTAGGCTTCGGGCAAAGAATTGCGCAATAAAATTATTAAAAAAAGACCTTGGATCCAACGCTGTATGACGTCTGTATAGAAAATGTTTAGTAGTCGAGTTGTTTTGTTGATCAAGTACCATTGTTATATAGACAGGAGCTTACCTATGGGGAAATGGGTTAGTTGGAAAGCTCGGTCATTTACCGTTTGCCTTGGGGTGGACAGACCAGACACCTTGCTTATTAGTATGCTATGGTTGTATTGAACGTTTTGCTTACAAAAGCTTAGATTAGGCACAGGTTTAATGAAAGTGTTCTGATTTTGTATCCCTTTTTATGATGAAAGTGGACAGGCCTTCCACTTTTATTGTTGGCAAGTTGGTAAATAAACTAAAAAATAATTTTTTGGTAGACAACATTTTTTGTACTAGAAATTTTACTCACAATAACAATGGAGATTAATGGGACGTTATATGAATATGGTCTTTTCATTTGAACCTTTTAAAAGATGTAGGTTGGTTGCAACATTTTTTTACCTATCCCAAGTCAATCAATGGAGCAGTAACTTTGCTCTTTACTTGACGGTGACACAGCATTTGAGCTATTATTTTACTTACAGACTAGACCTTACAGTGGAAAACTAGCGAACTAAACCTGCCAAAAACCTTGACTATATCATGAGCTACGACAGAACCTTCTATTGATTTACCCATAAATGGGTAGATATATGGAACTGTCACAAAAGTCAGGTGACCACTAGTAATGGGTGAGTGGCAAAATTGGTACTGAAGAGAAAGAGTGAACCCCAAGAAAAGGCTGATCAAGGCCAGAGGTCAGCCTGTCAACTAGCTTAGAAATTATGGGTACAAAATTTGTGGCCTTTCTGTGCGAGGAGATACGGAAAGATATTTTCTCTAACCAAGCAGGGTAGTGCAGTTAGCAAAGTAGAAAATAGGTCAGTTTGTTTCTGCAGCAGACTTGAGATGTAAGACAAAAAATGTGAAGACTTAACATACCAACTAGGAAGGCAAAAAAAATCACGAAGTTCAAACATTTCTAAGGCAAAGGATTTACGTACCTATTTTTTAAAATGGATTTAAGAAATGGTATTGATGCGGTAGCATGTTACGTTATATGATTTTCAAAAGTAACAGTTGGCCCAGGGATTGGTTAATGATATTTGGCTTTGTTGATCCTTGGTAATGAAAGGCGAGAGTGGCGGACCCTTGCATAGAGCTTCTCAAAGGTGCCTGTCTTTTGCACAAAGGGTGATTGCGTCTGTCGCATTAACACCCTCGTGTTCGTTTTGACTACTTATCCTTTAAGGTGGGTTGCTGTGGTTGTTATTGGAGGTTGTGTATAAGTAAGTGTTCGCCACGGAGCTATGTTCATTGGTTCGCTGAAACGCTGCTCAATTGCTTAGTAAATGAAATGAATAAAAGTTGTGCTTTCCACTTGGCATAATTTTCCTTGCATTTGTTTACATAGTAATCAGATACCTAATTCAAAACGCTGCACAAACACTATCATTTGTTGCTCTTAAGTTATAAAGTTAGTTTCTTTAGTTATGCCATTTAATTCTTATTATTCTTCCTTATATGAATTACCTTAGTGGGAAGATACTCCGCGCCACCCTTTGGTGGATTCCATTAACCAACGTGTACAAGATGTAGTTGGAATTATCCAGCCAGGTCTGTGTCTGCTGCAATTGATTTTTGTGTATTTAAGTGTATCCAGGTTGCCTTCCAAATACTTATATAATATATAGGTGATCGTGTAGAATATTTTAAATTATTATGAATCTAGATAGTTTTGAAGTTTCTGACACCTAAAAATACTCTCTATTAACGTTTTTACTTATCACTGTCGTTTAGGATCAGAAATATCTTTTTATGTAAACACAACATAAAAAAACATTTTCAGCCCAATTATTATTAGGTGTACGCAGTACATGTAAATTTTCTGTCTGGGAACATCAAAATGGCCATATATTACATGCATAGTTTACATGCATAAAGGTTCAATAAAGCACCCAGTTAATAAATGAAGTACAGAGTTATAAGCCAGTGATTTGAAATTGGTAAGAAATGAATTTAAATACATCTGTAATGTAAATACGTGATTTTCGGGGATATTAATAATACCCTTTGTTGTCCCACTTTCAATGGAATTTCTGTTGTAAACTAACCCTTGCCCTGAAAAGAAGCTATCTTGAAAACAGCATATATTGGATTCACTTATAATGGGAGTATTTGCCAAAGGGCCTAACTCAGTTGGGCCAATATAGTTGTATTGGAACTATCATATTTAAACTGTTTTGTTGGGTTACATGCTATTGCTTTTGTTTTTCATAATACACTAATTAAGTGTACCGTTTTATTTGTTCTGAAAGCTAAGTTATAATTTTTATATAGTAACGTGGGAATCAAAACATTATACAGAGAAAGAAAAGAAAAAACAAAATCTTTACCCGCTTGAAATTTTATTGCTAAGACACAAAAACAATTTGCACTCAAATACCAGGAAGTACTTTAAAACGACAGGATAAATAAACAAATACAGGAACGTGAGAATTGTCTGTACGGAATGACCAGAGGTTTTTTTGACAGGTTAAGCCCTTGATTTGACTACTATTTGTTTTTTATTATTCGATCTGGTTTTTTTCTTCGCTGCATATTTTATTCTGTCACAACTTCACGTCGCTTGTACCACTGGGGTTCTTCTATTAACCTTTTTTGACAGACTTTGAAACATTTTATTGTTCTTTTTTATTTGTTTAGCCACTTTAACTTATATCGATAGTCCCTCGTGCATTTTGTTTCTCACTTTAATAACTTCTTTTGGCTAGGTCTCGCAGCAAAGAATAACTTGCTTGCGCCACCGGTCTTCAAAAAAGTATTCAAAGGAAGTAGAGCTGCTTTTCCTTTGGGACTGGGTCATGCAACACACTATGTAAAAGGTCGAGTTGTTTTAATAGGGTAAGGAAACGTGGAAATAATTACTGTACTTATTACATTTTATAAGTTCAGTTTGTACATCATCCTTCATTCTTCATTTTTCATCAATACCTATCGAGTGACAAAATGCCGGCATAATTTTGAGCAGGATCGCACCTCGATTCCGTCTCAGTAGAAAACCGCTACTGTGTACCTGAAAGTGATTAAACCTTTAGGATAACCAATTTTTGTGACATCCTTTGTAATTAAGTGCCAACCGATGGGATAATAGTATTTTACAGTAGTTAACGCAGTTGTGAATAGAATACGCAAGTATGATGTATTCTTATAATTTTTAAAAAGTAATACACTTTCTTGTTTTTTCATCACAATTTTACATGTTGGCTGAGTTAGTAAGTAGAATAAGCGGTTTTATTTTTGAAAATTGAAAATAGTCTGCTTAACTTATAATTTAGATACTGTATAGCCTTGACCAGTTGTTAATTTTGGAAGTGCATTTCATCGTGTAGTTAAACATATGATCTAACTTGTTATTTTTTGCACAACGTGGATTCTATAGAGAAAAAGAAACCTCAGTGCTGTGTGGTACAGAAAGGACTGCTGTTGGTCATATTTTGTTTGCTTTTGTTGTTATAACCATCTATTGATCCTGTGGAATGTAACTGTAAATAACCACACTCAATTTTAAAAATTATACTGTAGGATTTCAAACCACAAGCTTCAGTATTCCTGAATGTTTCTTTTCCAGATAAACTTTTTTTCGATAATGACAATCTTACTTGGGGTGTCATGCTGATTTCAAATCCTACTTTTGAAACAATATTTATTCTTCACATCACGTAATATTTTGTGGATGCTGGTCTTCAGAAGATTGCATATTATTTACTTTTAGTTTACATTATGAATTTTTATTTTAATGTGAAATTATTGTGTTGGTTAGCAATTTTGTGCACCTTTTACTTGTAAAGCACTGACTTTGCCCCAAGACATAAATTTGCATTAAACTTTTGTTTTATTTTTAAGGGGGAAGGGGGGCTCTTTTTTCAAGTCTTGTTGTTTGAGACCTAAAAGATTATCAAGTACCAACATGTGTTTGTGTTCACTTCTCTGATTGACCAATGTGGTTTTTGCTACATAATATGTGAACCGCTGAACCGGCAGTATAGAACAAGTGAACCTGTAGAATAGAAAACAAACAGACAAAATTCCAGACCTTGCGTTTACGTACCTCTTGGGTTGCTCGCCACAAAGTCCCTCTGGAAAAAAGTCAAACAGCTTTATTTTCAACTCTACTTGTCGGAATAATTGATTGTATACCTATATGAATTTTTATTCTGTTTCTGATATATATTTAACTACACCTGGTTGAGCCCAATATGAGTTCTGTTTTAGAATTGCCCATTGACATATCTTTTTACCTCCTGTGGTTGTTCAATAGGATCTGATACCTTTGATGAATAGCAAATTTTAATCTTGCTATTTATTGGCGACAGCAGGTGTAGGAGACCAAGGTAAAAATGCGACAGCCTTTTTTCTAAATCCCTATTTTTCATTTATGGCACAACGTGATATTTAAAGGCAAAAATACTATTATGACGTACCAGGGGCGACTCTTCATAATGTTAATTTGTTTTGCGAAATTACCTAAATCACCAGAATAATATAAAAGCGTGAATAGCTGTTACTGTACTTTATTCAGCTACTTTTCAATATGGCCTGTCTGATTTTTTACAGAAAAGTCATTATACATTGTGAACACGTTAGTTTTTCGAAAGAGAATTTTATCCGTGCCCTTAAGCTTTTGTTATGCCTATATAGGCCTGCTATGTCGACGTTTTCCTTTTACAGAGATGCTGCGCATCGTGTCCACCCCTTGGCAGGCCAGGGAGTAAATCTTGGATTTGCAGATGCCATGTCCCTGACAAACATTCTGGCAGCATCCGTTGAAACCGGAGAAGAGATAGGTATGTTAGTCCTTTTTCTGGCGAGGACTTTTGTCCACACTGTGTACTTGCTATGTAAGATAGTCCATAGTTGTCAATACAGAGATTAGCAGTTGCCTTTGAAAAAAATTTGCTGTAAGTGAATAGCTGATACTATCGGTTGCAGCCAAGAGCAATCATTGCTTTATCTCCCCAACCTTTTGAAGCACAAATCTTTGTATGTTAAGTGGTTACTTACTTACTTAGCGTGTCCACTTCACACCTTGAACAGCCAAGTCTTGACACATTCTTGGGCCTTTGTGTTACACTCAGCCAGGTCTTTTGGCAGGCATTCGTTTTTCTGAAGGGGGCAGGTTAATAGATGTTCCATGGTTTGTTCGGCGCCGCATGAGCATCTATCACTTGTGGTAAATCCCCATTTCTTCAGAGTGGATTTGCAGCGCCCTGTACTTGCTCTCAGTCGATTTAAGCATTTCCACTCTGGCCAGCGTAGTTGGGAGCCTGGTGGTAATTCTTCTTTTACTTCTAGCGACATTGAAGTATCTTCCGGGAGGCTTTTAATCCGTTCCTTCCACAAAGTGCTTCTGGTGGTTGCCGTGTTTTCTTGTGGTATTACTGTGTGAAGGAAACTTTTCCGAGATTTCAGGCGTGTCGTTGGTGGTACGTGTCCATACAGCGGATGGCGGTTATCATTGGACTGTCGGAATCTCTCTTTGCAGCTTGAAGCTTTTCTCCTGATGTTTGATGGGGCTATGCCGGAGAGGACGTTAACTTTATCTATTGGTGTTGATTTGAGACAGCCTGTGATTAGACGACGAGTTGTGTTGGTAGCTGAGTCTAGTTTTTCCGCGTGGGGGGATCTCTCCCAGACTGGGCAGGCGTATTCTGCGGTTGAGAAGCATAAGGCTAATGCTGTTGAGCGTAAGGTGGCGGCGTTGGCTCCCCACTTAGTGCTGGTGAGTCTGTTTATTATGCTGTTTCTGGCGGAGACTTTGGCTTTTGTTTTCTCGATATGTTTCTTAAATGATAGTGTTCGGTCTAATGTAACTCCGAGATATACCGGGTGACTACAGTGTTCTAGGGGAGTATTTGACCAGGATACGTTTAATTCCCGTTTTGCTTCTCTATTACGTAGGTGGAAGGCGCAAACTTGTGTTTTGGACGGGTTTGCACGAAGGTGGTTCTCTTCGTAGTATGGCGTTAGTTCAGCTAGTGCATTTGATAGGCGGTTCTCTACGACCTTGAAATCTTGATCTTGAGCAGCAATTCCAAGATCGTCCGCATAGATATATCTACGGGTTCCTTCGCTTTTCGGTTGGTCGTTGGTATATATGTTGAAGAATAGGGGGGCTAGTACGCTACCTTGAGGTAGGCCATTCTTGAGTTTCCTCCATCTGCTTTTCTTTCCGGCGAGTTCAACATAGAACATTCTGTTCTCTAGCATGCTTTCGATCAACTCTGTCAGGTGGATGTCTTTCGTCATGTCTAAGATCTTCTGGAGGAGGCGTCTATGGTTTACGGTATCATATGCTGCTGATAGGTCTACGAAGACAGCTCCGGTTATTTTTCCTTCTTCAAATCCGTTTTCGATGTGTTGAGTTAAGTTCAGTATCTGGCTAGTCGTAGATTTACCCGGGCGGAAGCCTGCTTGGTCGGGAATCAGTAGTTCCTCTATGGAAGGTCCTATTCTGTTCAGGATAAGTCTTTCGAATAGCTTATATGTATGGCTCAGGAGGGATATTGGCCTGTAGTTTTTGGGTAGCGCTGGGTCTTTTCCTGGTTTCAGGAGGGCAAGGATACGTGCCTTTTTCCATATCTTGGGAAGTCGGTGGTTGGAAAGACAGCTATTAAACAGATGCAGGAGCCACTTTCTGGCATTTGGGCCGAAATGTATCAACTCTTCTGTTGCGATGTTGTCCAGACCGATGGCTTTGCCCGGTTTTAGGGATTTGATTCCTTCATCAAGCTCTTCTAGTGTGAAGGCACGTGTAAAGCCAGGATCGTTCTGGTACTTTTTCCTGTCAAGTTTGATCTTCTTTGCTTTCCCAGATTTTCCATTTTTGAGTAGTTGATGAGCAACTTCATTAGCTGTGACCTTTGGTAGTTGAGGTGGCGTTTTTGGATCTCCTCGGAGTTTACGGATGGTAGACCAGGCTTTCTTGCTATTTTTTGTCATGTCGGTTGATTCAATAAGATTTTGCCAGGTTTTGCGGCGTTCTTCTGCTATGCATTCTGTTACTTTTGCGCCTGTTTCATTTGTTTCTTTCGAGAAGGGATCTTCATTAAATCTAGTAACGTATTCGTCGTAGAGTTGGGAACTTTCCTCTGAGAGTCCTGGAACGTATTGTACTCTGCAGCCTCTTGGGATGTTTCTTCTAGCGACTTTCCTAAGCAGTTGGCTGAAGCGGTCATAATTGAACTGTGTTGGTGTGAGGTATATGATTTTCGCTTCTATTTCTTCGGTGAAATTAGCCCAGTTGGCCTTCTTGAAATTGAAACGTCTCTTAAATGGAACATTAATCGGTTTGATGGCTGGTATTATTTGAAGACCAATAGGTTAAGTGGTAAAAGGGTACTTCGGTAGGCTAGTCACACCTTGTAGACATCCGTAGACCCATATTCTTGACCTGTGGTAAGGCGTAGAGGCAACACATTGAAAGGCTTCAGTTAGATAAGTGTGTGAATACTATTTGATAACAGGTAACATTAAAGGGGGTAGAAAAAGGTAGCTGCTATGGATACTTAACCAAATTTTTAATTCCAATGTGGCAGTACTGGAATACATGTATTAATTTTATATTCTCTTTTTTATTAATTACATCATTTCAAAAACTGAAGACCCCTTAAGTTAGGCGAAACTTGAATCACCCTGCTATGTATAAAGCCCTCAACCCCCAGCTTTTATCATTGTCACAATGTTAAATTTCCTTATATCCTGTAGCCTATACGAAAGACTTGCAGATAGTCAGTAGTTTTAAGACTGGTTTTCTGACTGTTTTTGGTAAATATAATTTGTAAGGCAATGAGGCCAATTTTTCATTAGTTTCTAACTTCACTTCCTCTGAAAGGTACATTGTTGCATTTGATACACAGTTGTTAAATTTACTTTGTTGTTAAACCTTCCTTGGGTGATGATTGCAAGATTAATAAGACTACATGAATTTGTACTCGTTACTCGATAAATATAAGGTACCAGACAACTTGGGCGAGGCAGAACCGAAATTTGGGTACAGATAAAACGAGAAATTGAGCTATAAGCTTCGATTTTGTCGTTAAAGAGAAAGTGGTAAAGCAGAAATGTGTTTGCGGTAAGACAGAGTTAAGAGTTTTAAGTTTAAAAGAGTTTAAAGATGTTATTTTATGGAAAAAACCCTGGTTTACTGGAGAAAGGAAAGAAGTATACAAGAAAGAGTGGATTTTTTTACATTTAGACTGGCAATATAGATTTGTTTATAAGTACTAAAACCTTGAATTTGCCTTTTTTCTTTTTTTCCCCAGGAAACGTAGAAAGACTTTTTGAATACGAGACAGAGAGGCAACGTGAAGTTCTCCCAATGATAGCAGCGATCGACTCTTTAAAGAAGCTCTTCTCGACAGACTCCACACCACTTGTTCTTGCAAGAACGTTAGGTCTCCAGGCAACAAATGCCTTGACACCACTAAAGGTGAGCTGATTAACTTAAAGCTTATTTTCATCCACCATACTGGCTTTATACACCAGAAAGAAAATTTAGGATAAGAACTATCTCAGGACGTCTTTGTTCTTGAAACAGTGTGATACAAGGTAAGACGGAGAAAATAGACACATCGTGTATTGTGCCGTATTGTTTTAAGGGTACAAAGGCTCCTGTTGAAGTAGTTCTTACCCTGTATTTTGTTATTGCTGTTTTTGTTTTATTAACGCGATTAAGCACCCATTCATTTTACCCACGGTTGTTTCTGTATTCAGGCTGAGCACTTGGCCACGCCTTCACACACCACAGCTGATTAGCTCTTCATATGGTTTTTATTTGAAGGATTGATTAATTTAGTGATTGCACATCGGACCGACTGATTATCTGGAAAATTGATTAATTGTTAGGTTGATTGACTGGGTAATTAGTTTAATTCATGGATAAGTCAACTAGTTGGCTTATTGTCTGACAGACTGGTGAATGAAAGAATATCGGGGCAGGGGGATAGGATTATTAAATAATTAATTGTTTGATTGATTGATCGGTTTTTGAACGTTTAAATTTATGTTTAAGTTAAAGCGTTGGAATGCATTAGATACACGGAGTTTAACAACCACCTGCTTGCAAGTCAGCGAATCAGTCAACTTGCTGACGTGTGTCAATGGGCAGCTTCTGATAAAAAAATGAAATGTTTCTATTCCTATTAACTGCATTTTCTATTTTTAAATTCTTCAGTATTACATTCTTGGAAGTTAAAAACTTATTTTGTATCTTTATTTCCTGTTGTAGGAACAAATAATGAAATTCGCAATGAAGTGAATAGACTCCTTTTGGTATGAACTGGCCCTGGTTCTTGGGCCGATTTACTAGCGTCACTGCCAGCGACAAAATAACAATCAGATTTTCTTTACATATTACGAGTTCAAACTCCAGTATATTGGAAATTAACACATCTTTCCATTTTTTAAATTTAATATTCGTATCCGTGTTGTATTTCATTGTTTTGAACCCACCTTTTAATGTTATATTTGGAATAAATGAAAAGTAGAGCAAGACTGTGATTTCTTTGCCCTCGTTTTTCTAGATTTGTATCTTATCCTCTTGGATTAAATGATGCTGAAGGTGACCCATCGTACTGGACGGTACCTTGCATTTCATCATGGAAGGATGTGATCATCCTGTGGAGCTTAGAGGGGCATCCGATCTTCTGCAGAAGAACCAAGAGGCCTTTCCTGCTGTCCAGGTCGAAGGCCTTGGTAAGGTCAATAAATGCCATGTATAATGGCCGTCTCTGTTCTCGACACTTCTCTTACAGCTGCCGTATGGAGAATATCATGTCGATTGTAGATCTTCAACCTCTGAAACCGCACTATGCCTCGGGGTATACGCGTTCCGCAAGTGGCTGCAATCTGTTGAGCACCACACGGGCGAATGCCTTCCCAACAATGCTGAGGTGGGAAATTCCACGGTAGTTGTTTCGGTCACTGCGGTCGCCCTTGATCTTGTTTTAATTGACGATGTTGGCGTCGTTAATCTCCTGAGGTACGGTTCCTTCCCAGCACTGACAGAGCAGATGGTACAGGTGGTTTAGGAGAGAACTTTTTCTTCCAGCCTTGATCACTTGAGGTGGGATTCCATCCTTCCCTGGAGCTTTGCCCAGTTCCTCCAGTGATGGTGGGTAGTCAAGTTCTTCCATGACAGGCAGGTTGGTGGTGCTCTTGACGGCTGCGTCGGAATCTACGTTCTCACGTGAGTAGAGCTCCTGGTAATGTTCAGCCCATATTTTTATCTGCTTGTTCCGGTCAGAGATTATGGCACCGGTTGTCGATTTCATTGGGGGCAGTCTTGTTGACAATTGGGCCGAATGCCTTTTTCATTCCAACATACATAGCACGGATATTACTAAGGTCAGCAGAGAGTTGGATACTAGAAGTTCAGTTTAGTATCAAGGCAGAACAATTGAATCAGTGTACGAGGTATGTGACAGTGAGAATCAAAATGGAAAAGAAAATTTTTTTTGCATGCTCATCCTCATCAAAGAGAAGAAATTTCATAGGTTTGTTGGAGCGTCTTGATTCTCAGTTATTAATTTCAATCTTTTTAGGACAAGAAGTAATTTACCTACACATTACCCATAAAATTAGTTGATAGATTGTACTGCGGAGGAGATTCGTAGTGAAATACAAAAGTGGGTAGATGTTCGAAATATGTTGCTGTGGTGATGGATGAAACAACGACATAGCTATATTAGACTATAGATTAGTAGTTTATGAGGCGCCACTGTGCTGCAAACATGACTTAGTTGTTGTTCCTTCTGGGATCCTCCGCCATTTTCAGGTCTTTTTTTTGTTCCTGGTGGGTGAACCGCACACTCTCAACAAAATCACCAGAGTTCGTTAGGAGACCTCTAGTCGCTGAGCATTCCACCCCTCTTTTTTACCTCTTACACCACGCAGGAGATACGGCGGAGGATTTCTAGACCGCCTCTACACAGCAAAGGTCAGACTAGATATAAAATCAGAGTTTTCCTTCTCCTAGGCGGACTGCCAACCAGGGCTAATGAACTCCAACTACCCAAGGCTAACAGGTACCACACCTTGGTCAAGGATGACCTGGATGTAGTTTGGTTAAGGGTAATCTCATTTGGCAACGTCGAAACTCCACAACCGAATGCATTTCAAGGTCATGCCAGAAACCTTTGACGTCTAAGTTATTGATTTGATTCATAATTTCATCTGACATATGTTTTCCTATTAGATTTTTACCAATTTCTTATATACTACTTTGGACAGGTGAATAAAGTTTACACTTTCGATGTTACATTTCACGAGGTGGTAACATCAAATGGGTCGAATTGCACATGTTAAATAATTTCCATCAAGTTTCCATTTATCGCTGAGCCGAAATTCTCTTCGTCACCTCCAAATGTCCAAGATTTTCACTGAAATCCCTTAAAATAGTTACAGATCATTTTACCGCCTTAAAGTAATCCTGTGTAGTTAATTATAGCTTTATCAAAAGATCCTAAACCAGTGATTTTACTGGATACCACCCTGATGTTATTCCTTGTTGTCATCATCTAGGCTCTATGTTTATTCATTTAGTAAATAAAATGCCTTTTTAAATTAGTGACATTTGGCATTTAGAAAAGCGTTTCCAAGTTAAAGATTATATATTTAAGTGATAATCATGTATATATATATATATAGTATGTGAGAATCATAGTTCTTGCTATCAAATTCAACAAGTCATCAAATTGATTCCAAAAGAATCTGAAAAACGATGGATCCAAGATCCAAACAAAAAACGCGCCTAATGTGTATGACTTCTCTGATAAGGCGAGCAACATTAATGCGATGTCACTCGAAGAATACAAGCGTCTCGTGAACAAAATCACAAAATCCTACAAGAAAGCACCAGCACCTTCAGAAAACTCAAATTTGAAAGCAAACCTATTTCCGCGAAGTCGAATACCTTGGAACATGAAAATTGCCTCCAAAATATCGGCAATAAATCGCGTTTATAGACCAAAAGGTTTCTTCAACTTTGGTTTAAAGTTCATCCAAACAACATCGTGATCTGATGCACAATCTGCATCCTTTCTTGCTTTTGCATTAGTAACGGAGTTTTGTCCACTGAATTATAATCAATATGACTCTCATCTTTCCCATTTGGGTGATTCGATATGCTTATTGATTTAAATTTTTGTTCAAATTACGTGACCAAGACCTTTCTTTTCACAGAACTCAATTAATCTCTGTCCTCTCCAGTAAATTTCGCCTAATCAATATGATCCAACTGTATTTTCATATCGATTGTTTCCAACCTTTGCAATAAAATCTCCTGGTACTATCATTATATCTTGACAATTTTACGGCTGTTCTCTTTCAGTTTCAGTATTTTTATATAACTTTTCTACTTGATCATCATCATTATCATCAGCCATACTTGGGGCATTAATTTGATGTAATAATAAACTTCTTGTTTTATCTGATACTCTCAGAGTCATATGCCTTTCTGAGATTTTCTGCTAACTTACCACGGAATTGAAAATCTCTTTCTTTTGATATGGTTTTCTCCACCTGAATATATGACCTTTCCCCACTAGATAACTAATAATTACATTATCCGCTAATTTTCCAATCCTTATTCTTTGCATTTCCATACAAACATTAGCAAGCTTTCCTCGTTTGTAGAGACTCCTGACTTTCCAAATTTACCAGAGGTCGCTCTATGACGATGCACGCTTGACTTTTGTATCATAAGACGCCCACCGGACCAAATTACAGCACCAAACATTTTTAACAGCGTCTTTTTTGGCAAGATGTGAATATAGTTTTGTTTTAGACGCAATGTTGATTATCTTCTGGGGCAAGTAGATCCAGTAGCCTCCAAGAACTACTGCATCCAGCGGGTCTCCAAGAAGGCAACCTCCACGTGTTGACGCCTAGATGCTGACTAGCCAGGTTTTCCAGACTGGTTAGTAACAAATATCCTTCGTTTTCAAGCTGCTCTTCCGTACCATGGAAGAAATCGATCTCCTCGTTCATGTGATTTCGAATCTGGTTCGTCGTCGATTTTGAGAATTTTTTTGGAAGTTGTGCCCTCCCGGTGGTAAGTGAAGGCTTATTATTTCTGGTTTCTTTCCAAACCGATCTGCTTTGCTTGTGGGCTACTGATGCTTTTCAGTGTCGTCCTTGCTGGTATGTATAGGTGGTACCCAGGAGTAATCCAGGGAGACCTCGTGTGGTAGGATAACAACTGTTGGCTCTATCTCACCAATAAAAAACCAACCAGGAAATGTGCTTCTTCGACGCCCCTGTTGTAGGGAGAGATATTCCCGGTTCAACCTACCCACTTGGTCACAGATACACTGGAGAGGTATTGCTGTTGGCTTTAGATATTCACTTGTTCGGCGTTGAGGGAAGGTTGGTCCCCCGTTTCATGAGGCCGGATCGAGCTCACCGGGGGTGGTCTTCCAATCTGCCTCCAGCAGTTAACAAAACACCAACAACAACAACTGCATCCAGCATAACTCGGACAGATGTGCCAGCCATTGTTTCAAAAGAAATCTTTTGTCTCCGACTAAGTGTTAAATACCTGATGACTAACAAAGAGCTCATCCGCATGTAACAATTACCTCCATCCTGCTGGCCAACAGAGGATTGCATATGTTCCAACCCTAACGATATGACTGTTAGACTCCCGATTTCAGAGGTTGTCTCCCGACCTCCCGACAATTTCAAAATCCTCCCGCCTTTTTAAAAAACTTGTAATAAAAATAAAAATCTGGTATAAATTAAAGAAGAATAAATTTCACTGTTAACAGTTCAACCTCTTCGCAGAGGACGAAATGATTGGATGTAATTAAATCACAACACAACAATAATTATGGGTAGCAGGTAAAGCCAAACGCCAAACGATGGAGTATCTATGTCTGGTTTTTTCTTCTCTTTCTCTCTTTGCTATTTGGGTATGATGGCGCCACAACAAAAAAAAGCAAAACGTTGGATGGTCAATGTTCTTTTTATGGCTGTTGTTGCTCTTCGTAACACATTCTTTTTTATGTCGCTGAATTTTCCTTTCGTGAACTGGTGTCAGAGATAAAACACGCGCCTCAGAATTATTTTGGTTGAGGAAGAAATGGCATCGACAAATAAAAAATACAAAACAAGCTATTCTGATGATTTTAAAGAGAGGTTTAATTTTGTTACAAAATGTTTTTCACCTGTGCCTGATTATCAACACAAGTTGCATTGCACAATATCCAATAAGAATATATCTCTTGCTCACTGGGGAGCAAACGACGTACCAGGACATGCAGAAACACCAGGACATAAAAAAACATGCAGAGGCATTGAAAGGTAAGTGTTTGAATTGTTAACCTCTTGTCTGGATATCACACGTTTTTTTATTAGAAAGTTTATAACGAGCCCAGTACTCAGACTTCCTTAGCAATCCTAGGATTTCAGTACTTAAACTTTCTTAGAACTTTCTTAGCAATAAATTTTTTGTGTGCCTTTTATCCCTCGCATATTTAACAAACTTCGGAAAAGACTACGTTGGGAAAAACCCTGAGATAGTTATATTGGGTTGCCCTTGCCATATTCTCCATAATGCCGTGAGTAAGGCAGCTGATGCCTTTGCTGTTGTATCGGACTTTAGCGTCGAAGATCATTGTGTTGATCTTTTTTAATGGCTCGATAAATCATCGAGGCGCAAGTCAATTTAAAAGAGTACTACGACTTCTGTGATGAAGAATATAAGAAGATCATAAAATACATTTCGACACGGTGGCTTTTTTCTGAGCGCTGTGTTAACCGTGAACTAGGCAAGTATAATGGCTTGCGTTCGTACCTTTTGTCGGAGGATGAGAAGGACAAACAAATTTTAAGGCTATCCGGAGCTTTTTCTAACACGATGACTGAAATCTATTTGATGTTTTTCCAAGCTTCATTGCCCACGTTTATAAATTTCAATACGTTTNAGAGAGGTTTAATTTTGTTACAAAATGTTTTTCACCTGTGCCTGATTATCAACACAAGTTGCATTGCACAATATCCAATAAGAATATATCTCTTGCTCACTGGGGAGCAAACGACGTACCAGGACATGCAGAAACACCAGGACATAAAAAAACATGCAGAGGCATTGAAAGGTAAGTGTTTGAATTGTTAACCTCTTGTCTGGATATCACACGTTTTTTTATTAGAAAGTTTATAACGAGCCCAGTACTCAGACTTCCTTAGCAATCCTAGGATTTCAGTACTTAAACTTTCTTAGAACTTTCTTAGCAATAAATTTTTTGTGTGCCTTTTATCCCTCGCATATTTAACAAACTTCGGAAAAGACTACGTTGGGAAAAACCCTGAGATAGTTATATTGGGTTGCCCTTGCCATATTCTCCATAATGCCGTGAGTAAGGCAGCTGATGCCTTTGCTGTTGTATCGGACTTTAGCGTCGAAGATCATTGTGTTGATCTTTTTTAATGGCTCGATAAATCATCGAGGCGCAAGTCAATTTAAAAGAGTACTACGACTTCTGTGATGAAGAATATAAGAAGATCATAAAATACATTTCGACACGGTGGCTTTTTTCTGAGCGCTGTGTTAACCGTGAACTAGGCAAGTATAATGGCTTGCGTTCGTACCTTTTGTCGGAGGATGAGAAGGACAAACAAATTTTAAGGCTATCCGGAGCTTTTTCTAACACGATGACTGAAATCTATTTGATGTTTTTCCAAGCTTCATTGCCCACGTTTATAAATTTCAATACGTTTTTACAAACAAAAGAGCCACTGATTCAATGCCTAAATGACGAAATGCAGAAATTTATGAACAAGTTAGCGTCTAAATTTGTCAAGCCAGAAATCATTCGAAAGCTAAATGATGACAAATCATGTTTCAGAAAACTAGAGACAGGTCTTGCGAATCAAAAAGAAGACCAGGTTTTGACTATTGGTAACATCACCAAACCCAAACTTCGCAGAGCACTAGAGGAAGGTGACATTAGTGAAAACGATGTCGATTCGTTTTATGATTATGTAAGGGAGTGTTTTGGACCGCTTACAGTTACCGTGTCAAATGGTTACCTCTGGATGACCCTTTATACAAGGGAAGCAGGTTTATTGAATTCTCAAATCGGGCAAAAATTCCTTTTGATCAATTAACTGAACTGTTACTATAATTACCGCGGCGTTTTGAGAACTATATTAAAGACCCACACCAACTTGACGCACAAGAAGAGGAGTATCAACTATACGAATCGATGTCGGATGATGAAATTCCTAAAGATGTGTGGGATGAATCGTTAGTGAAGGTGTCGGAAGAGCGCACATATCATCATATGGACATCATATGGAGTCATCTCAAAACAACGCTTCCTAAGCTTGCAAATATTGCACTCTTTTTGCTAAATATTCCTCACAGTACAATGGCAAGGAACGAATCTTCAGTGTGATCGGAAAGAAGAAAACGATATTCAGGTCCAGCCTTGAGAATGACACTTCTTGGAATTCGATCATGCTGATCAAAATTAACAAACCACAATCAATTAAGCCTTGCTATCGGTGCAGATTTTCAAACGATCTGCTTAAGAAATACAAGGCTGATTGTAAAGAATACAATAACCAATATTCTTCTTCATAATTTGTATTAGATTAGAATTTTCATGATATGTTTAATGTTTCTAGTATTTTCTTGGGTAAACGTACTTTTTTGGTTTACGTTACAATATTATTTTTCGTTTTATTAATGTTAACATTTCTCGTTGTTTAATGATCATAAAACATAGCCTTTCTTACCATTTTGAGCTAATCTAAGTGACATAGAGTTGCCAAAATTTGTTGTAGGGGGTGTAACCCTCTAAGACCCCCGCTGGGGGCGTAGAGCGCCACCAGCTCAAATTTCTCAATCGCTGCGCTCGCGATGTCTCCCACATTTGATGCTGTACAGGTTGGAAGGTCTGGGGTTTTAACCCTGATGTGGGAGGTGGTTGCATTCACCAACTAGTTAAAAAAATAAAAAAAAACCTATCAATTTGATGTTCCATCGATCAACCGGCTTGTTGACATTGTGCGGCTGCAATAAAATATTCACAAGGTATAATAGAATAGTATAATAGGGTAATTTATTTCGAGTTTTTTCAATTCGACGACATGCAGTTTCTATACAATGGCTTTCTTTTTTTCGAGAGGGTTAATTAATTCAGCAGATTCATCAGACAACCAAATGTAATGAAAGTATCGGACTACGGAGTTTAATCAGACAGTCACCAGCTGGTACACTGTAAATGAATGAGAACAGGTGTGGCTGGACGAGGAAAGAAAATTTCTCAATTGAATTTCTTTTGGAAAGTAGAACAATGGATAAATTCAACTTTAATTTATCAGATTCTCTCAGAATAATTAAAGATTTGACAGTAATCAGACAGTAGATTAATCAGACAGACGTATTATTAATCTGAAGTCATTGGATTGCCTCTGTTACGTTTTAGAGGGGGAAATTGGTAGGCCTATTGTTTTGGTTTGGTAAAAGAGGTTTAATTGATAGACATACACTTTTGTCAAAAAAACCAAGAATAGTACAAAGAAAAGACTATTGTTGGCAAAATGATTGGTGATCTCTAGCCCCCTAGCCCCCCAGTTCCACGGCCCCTATGTGTGCCGGCATAAGAACCAATACATTCTAATGCTATTCAAGGTTTCACGTATTTAATAATTATCAGGCACACACGATATGGTTACATACGGAACATTTGGTTGCACAAGGGAGATTGTTATATAGCTAAAAGCGTTTTACATACATGAAAAAAATATAAAGTATGCAAAAATTGTGGGGAGGAGAGTGGGCACCGATACTTCAGGCGATAGAGGATGTGGTTATGATAACCATCGGCACTTGTTCGAATCCTGTTCGGTTCAAACGTATAAATATATATATATATATATATATATATATATATATATATATATATATATATATATATATAAAAGAGATATAATAAGTTGGAAAGAATAAAAAAAATACACTATACATTTAGACAAGCCTGTTTCGTGATTTTACACACTCGTCAGAATATGTACAAATAAAAAT
>RDPX01000002.1:1382932-1447758 GCA_003991215.1 Morbakka virulenta | reverse complement strand
AGATATAATAAGTTGGAAAGAATAAAAAAACTACACTATCCATTTCGACAAGCCTGTTTCGTTATTTTACTCACTCGTCAGGAAATGTACAAATAAAAATATTCCAGTAGCGCTTTATATATCTTATTTACAACTGGTGTTGGTACGCTTAAGTGTTCATTAACAAAAGTTTTTTTCTATAGCGGCAAGAGAGCTACAGCTATTTTACCTTTCACTTTTATGTTTGCACCAAGTAAACCATGTTGGATTCGAAACATACACCAAGTGTGTTTAAATCTTGAACGAAACCCTGGTGTCTTAACTATTATTGGCCAGTTTACTAGGTCATAATATTCTTTGAAATCGGTGGGCTTACTTCCTGGTTTCTATTACTATTTTTTCTTCTTGTTTATTGGTATTTTCATGTTGACTTAAGTGAATTCATCTGTTTGAATGGTGTCAAACATGAGCTATTTATTGGTAAAGAGACTAATACAGTTTGCATTTTCATTGCCTTCGGTGGCGGTTGCGTGGATTGTTTTAGCTGCAGATGTTGGCGAAGTTTTCTTAACATTTGGGGGTTCAGCAAAGAGTTATTTACTGTGTCAAACTCGTTGGTTTTCCTTTTGAAGTGTTGGCCTCTCTCTGAAAAGGGAATAATCTCGAGGCCATATCAGATGGGCAATAGTAATTGGAGCAAATTCGAAGGTCAACAAAAAGTAATCCCACCTGTAAACTTAACACTTTATCTTTAAAATACCTTTACCTTTATCGAAATCAAATAAAGAATTCCTAAAAAGCACCATTAATTTTGTTAAACTGATTAAATAAACGTTGCCTTGACGTTCAATCCGGGATTAGAAATGCTGAAATTTTAATTTCTTTAGTTTTATAGTAAGTCGGTCAGACTCTGCAAACTCATATAATATTGAAAAATTACGATTTGCCTTTATATGATAAGTGTGTTTTTACCTTTTCAGAATTGTTTGCTGATTTAATAAACAAAAATCTTCAGGCCACAATGAATAAAAATAAACCATGGTATTTTCTCACAAAGAATAAAAACACTTTTAAAATATATTTCACATACATGAACACACCATCAGACCGTGCTCAAAATATGATTAACATTAGTCTCAATGATTTTCCATTTAGTAATTTTCCATTTTAAAATTTCATAAATTGTTTTCAAAGAAATAGCTTTTTGCCTGACTTTTCCAAAACTTTTCCAAAGTAAAACGTTGAGCCAAGTTGGTATTTTCAAACAAAACTTTGAAAAGAGCGTACCTTTGAAAATTCGTGTTTCGTTTCATTTTCTTCAACAGATAGAAAGCTTACGTGAGGCAACACTCGTATGATTTACGATTGTTGAGATATTTTAATCCCTTTCTGTTTTCATAAACCGATGATAGTTTTTAAGAGTGTGATACTCAATGCTAAGGATAAAGAAGCACGTAAAGTCGGATTTTCGTCAAGAATTTTCGTTTCGCTTCATGATAGGGAACATGCATTTATCGCACTTTATTTATGAGTGAAATAGGTGCTGATTATAATGTAATCAAAAAGCACATATACTTATCGGGTGGTTAAGACAAGTTTTCTTTTCGGTGATTTTCATTTCGTATTTGTGCTGAAAGTAGCAACTACCACATGTCATAGAGTTTTGTAAACATCTCACAAATTGATGCAATATTGTGTCTTGGAAAACCTCAAGGATGAAAACACAGTCAGAGTTCCATTAAGCAATGATAACATGACCATCTTTCTATAAGATTATGATTGTGCTAACTACTTTGTTTGCATATATTTGCAATTTGCGTCACAACACAAAAGCAAATATTCTTTTATCTTGAAGGTTAAGTTTCACGATTTAATAGCAATATCCAACATAATTCTTCATATTTACATCTGAGTCTAGCTACTTGTTTTAATTATAGTAAGTGGGATTCCAATCTTATATATCCATTTGTTGCTAACCTCATAACATAGAACAGCGGTTTGAGAATATGAAGAAATATGGAAGGTGTTACGATATACATCATTCCTAAGATATTTTATCCGTATGCTTAGGGACATCATTAAGGAAAAGGATCAGAAGAGAACTGTTTAAAAAAGTAACACTAAGGTCATGAAACAATGTAACACTGGTGAACCCAAAATCACATCTTTAACTAAGAAAACAAAAAGAGAAAAGATAAGGAAACTAAAAAAACAACAAGAAAAATAACACAAACAATCTATTACCTACAGCAATCACATCAACAGCATATCTTGCACTCTTTCGATAAATAAGACTATGGTTCTTGACGTTAGTCAGTTAGTCAGGTTAGTCAGGTGGAACTAGACCGTTTTGGAGCAGTATTCCAGCCTTTAATAAGCAGGTTTACCTCCCAAGAATCCATAATTTAGTAGGATATTTTGCCTCAATACATCACCATAAACTCCGTCAAGGACAATTCCAAACCCGGCTGAGAGTTAAGGGTAGTTTAAGCCACCAGTCCTCGTAAAAACCCCTGAGATACATTCGACAGATCCTTTGCTTGGTGCGTCGTCGAAGACAACGCACCAAGCAAAGGACCTGGAAGATGAAAGACCTTCTGCAAGAAAGGGTATGACCTGTTGTATTGAAAGCCGAGAAAAAGCTGCAACATCAACGATCCTTCTGTCGATCAGAAAGATTTTAACTATAGACATCTGGAACATAAGGAAAATTTACGAGACAGCAGCAGAAATACAAAACTACAAATTTGCCCTCTTTGGCTGTCTGGGCCGAAAAAAACTGCTAGCAGTAGAGCTGCTGCTGTACTCGGGACACGAAGAGGAGGGCACCCCCAATACCGAGGGTTTGGCAGTCATCCTTGGTAAAGAGGCGCGAATTTTATTACCAAGTGCAGGACAATTTGAGCAAGTTGAGTAACAGAGGCATGAACATCATGATGGGAGATTTTAATGCCAAAGCTGGTTCAGACAATACAGGATATGAAGAGGTGATGGACATTTAACGACTGGAAAAGCTGAATGGCAATTGAGAACTCTTTACCGATCCATGTGGTTTGAACAATTGTATGATTGGTGGAAGTCTGTTCGCACATATGAGGATCCTAGTGACCACATTACGGTCGCGAAGAAGCTCAGGAGGTCACTACAAGATATGAGAGTCAAGAATGTGTGGACATTGGGTCTGACCTTGTTACAGAAAAACTGAAGCTCAAACTGAAAAAAGAACTCGACAGATCAGGAGAGACGAAAATCTAGAGGTATATGTGGATAAGATGTGGATTTGTCGAAGTATGCAAAGACAAGAAAAGAATACAAAGTAAGTTGACCAAGAGATTTCAATTTCTTCAGAAAATTGATGAGGAGGAGGATAAGGGCTCAAACATTCAGACCCCATGCAAGAAAATAAAGGAAGCAGTATACGGAGTATGTGAGGAGACCTTTGGCAGAAAAAGGTTTCAGCAGAAAGATTGGTTCTCGGCAGAAACCTAAAAAAATATACAGGAAAGGAGGGAAAAGAAAAGGCAATGGACAGTGCCTACACAATGACAGCAAAGGGCACAGAGTCAGAGGAGCATGTATAACCAAACAGGGTAATGAAAAAAAGTGTCAGAGCAGATAAAAGGAAGTTTGTTGAAGACCCGGCACAAGAGGCAGGGGAAGCATCTGTCAACAGAAACAAGAAACAATGGTACTACACCACAGGGAAGTTGACAGGGAATTCTAGGCCAACAGAAAAAACAGTCATGGACAAGATAGTCAATGTACCAATGTTAATTAAAAAGATCTTGGAAGGGAAAGAAACCCCAACACATTGGAGATTTCACAAAAAGAAGACTTCATTCATTCCCCAAACTCAAGAGAAACCACACTCCTGTCTGTTTCTGGAAAGATATTTAAAAGAATTGTCTTGGAAAGGTTGAAGAAACCTGTGGACCAGGAGATATGTGACCAGCAACCAGGCGTACGAAAGTTCAGGTCATGTCCCGAGAAAACTGCAAATCTGCAGATCATAATGGACCAGTCCATTGAGAGGAACACTTTATGTGAACTTTGTGGACTACGAGAAGGTATTTGACAGCGTGGACAGAGAGACACGCTGGACACTAATGAGGCATTACAAGATTTGTATATAGTTTGTCAGCCTCAACAGATAGTCATACAAAGAAAATCGTGTGTAGATGTGTATGAAGGACATTTAGAAAAGAGCTTTGAGGGAAAAACTGGAGTAAGAAAAGGATGTTTGCTCTCACCATATGTGTTTCTATTGGTCATCGATTGAGTTTTGAAGACCATATTCAATTGAAAAAAAGGGTATTCAGTGGATCCCGTGAAACCAAGTTGATAACCTGAATTTTGTAGATGACCTGACTCTCCTTCCCTACACCCACCGGCAGACAGAATCAAGAATCAAAGTCAAGATTCAAGATCAAATATAAGATTATGGAAATCGCATCTAATAAACGCTTTTGTGATAATCTGCCAATATTGATTACCTTCGCATATTTCATAAAACTCTATCAAATGTTAGCTTTAAATCAAGAATGAATGGGTAGCAGAAAAAGTGCTGATAGTATTTATTGTTCAAATGGTCTCACTACAACCTCGAAAACGGAGTACATTTACCTTTGCATAAAATAAAATTCTTCCTGAAAATAAGCATGAGCCAGGAGTAAAGACGATAACTTTATTGCCACCGGCCACTGCAACTAAAATGTGCCTTTTATCATTTCCATGTTTCTTTTGAATAAGGGTCATTGACCTTCCACTCTCCACGCACAAATCTTGTATCATCGTAACACTATATGAGTACGTTTACAGTATCAATGTCAATATCACGCAAAAGTTTGGGAGTTACCCTGTCACTAAAGCTGCATCCAATTCATTATTCACAACGTGAAGTTAATAAAAATTGTTTAATTAACATCGACCAATTTGGAACGGTAGTAGGCATAGAACCACTTGGATATGCCACATCGCTGATAAAAACCATGAGACAGGCTCTAAAGCCACTAAACCAGTCTTCAATCAAATTGATTATATCCTACGCCAAAAGTCAGCAACCACAATCATACAAAATTCTCGATCATACGGAGGTACAGATACCAATTCGGATCACAAACTAGTAGTTTCCAGGATAAGAATCTATCAACTTCATCTGGTCCATAAGCAACGACCAAAGAAACCCGCCAATGAAAAAATCAACATAGAAAACATACGCAGAAATACCGATATCAAATACAATTACCAAAGGCTCTTGCAAATTAATTTGGATCAACAAACTACAGATCCCAATCCCAACAAAGCTCTCTCGAATCTGCTCACATGTATAAAAACCTCTGCAAAAGAAGCAGCTGGCACTGTCAAATACAGCAAAAAATCTAAAACACTCGATCCGACTGTTGTTGAATTATCGGAACAACAAAAATCGCTCCGCCTAAAAATTTACCAAAAAGGTGTTAGTAGAGATACCACTGAGCTCCGCAAGAAACGCAACGATATCTTGCGCCAAATCAACAAACGACTGAAAAACATTGCCATAGAAGAAGCAGACAGCCTGGCAGATGAAATCGCATCTACTGATGACAGTCGTAGAATGTTCAAAGCCGCAAAGAAACTTCGTACCATGAAACCGACACCAGCCATCATCGTCCAGAATGAAGAAGGCAACTTCATGGGCTCAGATACAAACAAAGCACAAATAATAAAAGAATGGTTTCAACGACAATTCACTGATGATACTGACATCCCACTAGAACCATTTGAGGGAAATCCAAGACCTCTCAATAAACCGATCACTGTAGCAGAAATAGATATTGCCATCAAATACCTCCAGAATGATAGAGCAGCCGGTCCCGATGACATGAACAATGAGCTATTTAAGTACGGTAAAGAAGTCGTTGCCGCCCCACTTGCCAATATATTCAACTCAGCCTTTGCTCAACATACACCGATTGATTCGCTAAAGGAAGGCATCTTGATAACCATACCAAAGCCAAAAAAACCTCAAGGCCCCCCTGCAAACCTCCGTCCGATCACACTACTGAACAGCACAAGAAAAATTTTATCCACCATTACTCTGAATAGAATAAGGGATAAAGTAGACAAATATACAGGATTACATCAAAGCGGATTCAAAAGAGGTAGAAGCTGTGCCGACATCGTCTGGGCACAACGCATGTTAACATCCGTCGTTCTTGCTAGAAAATGGGACTTCCACAAGATGGGTATCGATATGTCAAAAGCCTTTGATACCATCAAACGCAAACGTATACTCGAGATTCTTATACACGCAGGATGCAATGAAGACGAACTAAGACTTGTGCGTATACTACTATCAGGAACATCTCTTCGTGTTCGAATAAAAAACGCACTCTCCGATTCATTTGAAACCTCCATAGGATCACCTCAAGGAGATGGTTTATCACCAGTATTATTCACATGTTATCTCTCACACGCTCTAAGAAAAATAAGAAATAACTCCATCAGACCAAATCCTCTCGTTTCTTGCCTTGGTATGCCACTGGAAATGGAATATGCAGACGATATCGACTTTTTAGATGAAGAAAAAGAACCTCTGGAAAAATTACAAAAAATTGCTGCAGAAAAACTTAAAGAAGAAAATCTATTTATGAACGAAAGTAAAACTGAGTTTACACACATATATCTTGCCGAAATATCTGAAACTGATCCAGAAGGAACACCTATCCGAGGCTGCGAAAACTGGCGTAAGTGTAAAACGTTAGGGTCCCTGCTATGTAGTTCAGCAGACATCTCTGCCAGATGCATCCAAGGCAACATAGCATTTAAATTATTATCAAAAATCTGGTCTCGCCGCAATAAAATTCCGCTCAAAACCAGACTCAAACTTTATAACGCGTACTGCCTCTCCATCATGCTATATAATTGCGACAGCTGGGCTACCAACAAAGCTATGATGAATAAAATAGATATATGCCACCGTAAACACTTGCGAACGATAACAGGTCACCTATGGCCCAAAAGCGTAATCAGTAATAAAGAACTGTATAAAATCTGCCAAACGGATCCTATATCTACACTAGTAGCAAAGCGAAGATGGTCTATGCTAGGTCATGTCCTACGCATGGACATCAACTCCCCCACCCAGAAAGCCCTTGAATTCGCCATATCAGGAGCAACAATGTATAAAGCCAGAATAGGACGCCACTCTACAAATCTTCTCAGCACCATCCGTGAAGACATCAAAAACTCCGGACTTGGACAACTCCTTACCAGAAAACAGCTCCAGAGCCTAAGGGAAAAAGCAAGAGAGAAGAAGAACTGGAAATGTTTCAACGAAGGTCTGATTGCATCTATGGGATGTCCTCGACTTACAAGAAGCAGAACACGAGGATAAGTAAGTAAGTAAGTAAGTAAGTAAGTAAGTAAGTAAGTAATTTGGAACGAAACGTGTCCAGAGCAGCAGAAATTTGCTTTTTTCACACCTTATTTTCTCTGCAACCAACGCAAACTGTCCCACCTCTGCGAGTTATTAACATTTTCACTAAATTAGAAAGAATATTTATCACAAAAGTCAAAAATTACTTGCAGGCCTTCTCGGCGTAAGATAGGCGAGAACTGTACCCCAAGTGGTTTCGTTATTTCGTCTGTAAGTAATATCCGCACTTGAATAAAAGAAATAATAAGAAATGAAAAAGGGATGTAAAAAGATGTAAAACACCAAAAATATGCATTGGTTATCTTTTTTTAACACGAAAAGTATGTTGGCTAGGAATTAAATGCAATCGAAGCAAATGTTTTTTTCTCAAAATAATTATGATGTTTTAATATTGAAATGTTTATTTGAACAAATGAAATGTAAAGAGTTTCATTCACTTGAGATTTTTTAACAGATCTCTGATTCCAAAAATAAAATAAAAAGCAAATATTAAATAGGATGGAAAATCAAATTGCTTCTATACAATACATTAACTAAAATTTCTTCTATGCAAGATTATTATCCCCTCTCATTGTAGAATAATTCACTGAAATTGATGATTGAAAGATCACTTTAAATAATATTATATCTAAACCTTGATGTATTTTCTTAAGATAGTATATAACAAATAACCAAAGAAATGTTAACAGAAATAATAAGTGAAATAAAAGTAAGAACCACGTTTTAAAGTTTTTAAAATGATTTGCCCAGATACAGACACAAAAACTGTAGTTGTTAATAAATATTTTGCTAACAATGTCACGATGGTTACCCCCATCAAAACCCGCCCATGCAGCAAATGGAACCCTCTCGGGTTCTTCACCAAGAATAAACTGAACCAGAAAGTAGAAGTGTTCGAGCGAACCTTCATATAAAATAAGCTTTAAAAAATAAAAGGTGAACCATCCTACTAATCTTTAATGTAAATGCACACGAAATGAAAAATTTATGTTATGAAATTAATATAAGGGTTGGCTTTGGACCATCATGCTGGTAAATAAAACAAAACAACATTGCAATCTGCAAATCACAACAGCTTGGCGGGTTATACACTCTTAAGTTAGTTAATGTTTTTTTCTATTTTCCACCAAAGTAGGCTATTCTGAACAAATTTTGTTTCATAAAATTTTTCAGACGTTTCCAAGAAAACTTAGTTTCAAGGTTCTGATTTTTTCCGCTTTTATGTCCTTCAGCAATGTGTTTTCTCTCGCCCGAAAAAGAAAAATGCGGTGGAGCAAAGTGACACAACCAAATAAATAAAAAAAAAATTAAAAAAAATTTAAGTAATAAAAAACCATGTATCAAGGTGACAATACAAAATGTACTAGAAAGTAAAAGAATCGGTACGAAAGTGTTTATGAAAAATCAGTGTTTTTAATCGAAAATGTTTTTTTAAAAGTTCATTTCCTGGTAAACGCTCACTGAATTTCTTTTGTCTGTGTTGGGGTAAAAATTGTTAGCGCAGAAGTGAATAACAAGAAACTTTATTCGTTTGAAAATATGTCAGGGGTCAAAATAGGTTGTCGGGTTTGAACAAAAAATTTAAGTGTTCACCCAACCTTGAAATTTAGTAGCTCCCCTAGTTTTAGACGTTCTTTTCCATTTTTCCCTCGTAAACTCTCAGTCTGTGTCTACTTTGTCGTTGAGACACCTACTGTGAACAATCTGTCGATTTGGTCAGTCACCCAGTTGGGACGTTGACGTATATTTGACGTATATTGACAAATAACATGGAGTAAATTTTTCTTGAAATTAAAGTCATATGTATCAGGTATCAAAGCATACTTCACTGAGTGACTTTCTGCATGCCTCGTCCTTTATTACATTAAACATCTCTCAACAGAAAAAAAGGCACCTATTTGTAATCCCTCTATGTTTATTAATGCCTACTCCAATTGGAATTCACCCCGATATGTGCTCCATAGTCAAACGAATAATTGCCCGTTTCCATGTATCCTGAATGGGGTGGTTACGCCAAAGTTGCATGACAGATACATCAGTCGTTTTTGGTCCTAGTTGGTCTCCAAAATTCAAAGTGCTTGAAATCTTTTGGGATTTGATTCTTTTCTGACATTTGTGCAAATGCAGAAAACCCTGTCTTTGTACTACGAGGGATAATGCGATGATGCACGTTTCGATAATGCGTCTTTGCCACAAGGTGTGTGTTAATACAATTCGCGCTTTCAGATAAGACAATACCCATGCCTCTGTTGTTTGGCACACAAAAGACGGACAGGCTTTCTGGAATGAACTGTCACGTTTTTGGTGTTATTTTGAAAAATAAATGCTTCAACATTTTACCGACAAAGAAATCGGAGACAAGAGAGCGCAATTTTCGTATTGTCATTAAATAACCTTGTTATTTTTAAGTGAATTAAAACAAGACTTTTCAGTAACAATTTTTCAAGAGATATATACTGTGATTTGGCTCATGTATTTCATAATAATATAATATATTTTACCACAAATTGAAAAAAATCCCTTATGATTAAAACGATCTTAAATTTATGTTTTGCCTTAACTTACAAGGGGTGAAGAAAACATTGGGAAGAAAACATTGGCAGGATAAAAACTCAGGGACATTTACATATTCTTCGCCTTGCGTAGTACACTCGCTTTTCGGCCTTTTAGATGAGATCAAGTTTAGAGCTCTGGTCTCTCCTTGGTTGTGTCTTTGGCTAGAGGGCTCTACTACGCAGGACAGGGGTCTCGAGATGCTTGAGTCTTGGCTGGTGACCATCCCAAGAAGAGGGCCTTTCCCACGGATGGTCCTGGAGGGACTATCCGTATGTCTTGAATTTTATGGTGTCTTGCGTGCTTCCTGTCCCACTTTTACTTGATCTGTTGCTTCATTTGGGGTCTTTCATGGAAGGGATCTCTGAAAAACAAAAATGGGAACACTGTTTACCAGGGGTTTCATCAATGAAAGACCCAGTACACTCTTCAGAAGCTCATTTTACCATTTGCGTAAGCTGCTTGATCCTACTTATGAAGGGTATTTAAGCAACGATTGTGTTAATGTAGAATATTTATCATGTCGTGATATCACTTCTCCCACCGTCATCCAGAGGTAATAAGTGCTCTTGATTCCTGACAGACTTGCACCGATTATTTTGTCTGTATTATGTGACAAGCTATTTGGTACTGAGAATACCCTCGAAAGAAAACAAAGGTTGACTTGATGAAAAGTCCCAAGTTTTGAAAGTGAGATTCATAGTTAGTGAGAGATTTTTTGTTTTAAGGGTTTACCTTACCATACTTTGAAAATAATTTTCCTGACTATTGCTTTGATTCAGACCCATTTACTAGAAATCAACTAATCACTTCTCTTAATATATTATTGTACCTGCTTTGTACAGACAATAACTGTTTCATCAATCATAATTCTTAAATTTGAAGTGTCTCACAACAGTATGAAACCAGCTCCTTGGTGATTACAACCTGCAAAAGGAACAACGGTTCTGAAGTCAAAAAAAAGGTTGAGCCAAACTGAAAAAGATCCTAATTGTTTAAATGCTCCATCCAGATGCATGGCAAGTAAAGCTCATTTTCGACGAGAGCCTCTCTTACACTAATCAGGATTCTTACGTACGTAGTGCCTCACGACACCATCAAACCCGATCCATAGCGATTACAAGCACTGAAGGAATAAGGTTTCTAAAGCAAAGAATGACTGGAGTATTTTCTATTATTCGAATTTAAAATTGTTCTCATTAATTTTGTCTCCTATTGAAAGCGAAAACCTTTTCTTAAAATGAAAGTGATGCTTATCATCTCACACTTTCTTCTTGTTAAAGCTTATTAGGAACGGAATTTAAAATTGTTCTCATTAATTTTGTCTCCTATTGAAAGCGAAAACCTTTTCTTAAAATGAAAGTGATGCTTATCATCTCACACTTTCTTCTTGTTAAAGCTTATTAGGATCGGAACATTTTTTGATTACTAAAAAAGCAACCTTAATTGAGGTACAAAATGCTCTTTGTCATAAAAGGGGACAAAATGGGAAAATTAGATGCAAATCGCTTTCCATTTTTTATTTCTGCTCTGAAGTTAAAAATTATATGTTGAATTTTTTTTATGACATTTCTTGTCCTTACTTTTGAATAGAAAAGTACCCGGGAGCTCTAATCTCCTTGTTTAAAGTATTCTGAATATAGTACGTTCACAGTTACCATACAAGTACCGTTATTTTACCACTGTGCTTTCAAAACTGTAGACGAACTGTCACTCCCGCCTTAGTTTCCAAAGCAGTCAAATATCTGCTGAGTACCAGGGAAGCTGGTTTTTCTCCGTTCGGAAACAGCTTTCAGCTTCCTGTTTGGAACGACTTCCTCAATAGGCCTATAAATAGTGCAAGCTTCGAATATAGAAATCCATCTTTAACTTCAGTTGAACAATGCCAGAAATTTCGTTATGTAGATATACGAACAGGGGACCCCCAAGAACTGTTTTCCAAATGGAAAAGGAAAGCAATACAATACTTTTTGTTACAATACCTTGAAAATACCGTTTTGGATGGATTAATTCACAAAAGGCTAACTAAAATTAACAGTACACTTCAAGAATCGTAGATTCATGGATGTAATTGCCTCTGTGTTGATTTCCAATTGTTACATTCAGACATCACATCCTTTTCAGGAACCAGGAGTAGTCAGTCAAAACGTTGATATCCTATCGTTTTTGATTGCATTCTTCCACCATACAGAAACCTTAATAAAAGTATTCACCATGTTCTTTGCTGGATTTTCCATAAATCTCAGAAAAATAGTCCAGGTGGGACCTAAAGAAAATGCTTGTTTACTGAAATGCGTGTACCACGTTGACCGACATTTTCCTGGTATATGCGTCAGCGTTGAGTTGGTAGTCAATGACGCTGCTAAGGTAGGTGAAGGTATCGCGTTTTTCTAACTGCCTTCCCTCCAATTTTACAGGGTCTCTCTCAAACCTGGAAGGAAATAAGTAATATAGTTCTGGTTTTGTCTTCCTTTTATTAGTCCGTGTAAAATAAGAGGGTCAAATGATCAGCGAAATCCAGGTCGTCTAGCAGTAACTAAATTGTACACTGGGTATATTTTCTTCTCTGATTATTTTATCACTCACTCGATGACCGGTAGGAAAAGAAAAGAAGACAGGAAGTATACTTGTCTGACTCCGATCCTTCTCTGCCAATGCCCTTCAAATGACCGGCTTGAATGACTCTTAAAGTAATTTCTTTACAGTCGACAAAGCTGATATGCAATAATGAGTTCCATTTCAGTGATTGTGTTAATATTGTGGAAAGAGTGGCGATTGGGAAATTCTTGAAATTATGAACTCAGTGGAAACCATAGATATAGAAGCTTTATCATGTCACACCATGAATCTGAACTGCATTTCGAGAAATACTTCTCCTATCTTCAGGCTACTAAAGTGACGAGGTACGGCTGTTTTATACTTCGACAACCTAAACCTACGTGTGGGCAGGGATTAAGTTGCTTTGAAGAGTGGGAAGATGCCTGTGTTGGGTTTGTTGTGTTTCTTTCTTTAGCGCTGGAAGCTATATTTCTGAAATGGAATTCACAACGATTACAACTTACGAATTATTAAAGACTTCTTTGAGCATGATACATTCATTGCCGTTAAGAACTGAACTGGATCCGTCAGATATCCTGAGTCTACTGCGAGCACTCTCACCAACATATATGTGCTCTTCAACAAAAATATCTACATTTAAGCCAAAGTTGTGTCCATGGGAGTTCCTACATCCTCTGTGATTGGTTCAACATTCACGCAAGCATTTAAACTCGCACCATGAACAACAACAGACTTAGGGCAAAGTGCTTGGGAAAGATACGTCGCCGATGTCTTTAGAGTTATCAAAAAGGATCACCTACAAGGTTGCCTTGAGCAAATAAACAGTCTACACTCCAAGAGCATATTCACCATGGAGAAGGAAGAACAATACAACTAGCCTTCTTTGATGTCCTAGTAAAAGGTCAAGCGTGTTGTACCATTTCAGCTATCATCTACAGGAAACCAACTTATACTGACCAGTACTTCAATAGTTAATGGATCATACCATCCAACATTGGCTCGTAATAGTATCAGTACCACTCTGTTCCGAAGAGCAAGAGGTATTATTTCAAATCCACACGACCTTAGAAAGGGAGAAAGTCACCTTCAAAATGTTCTCTTTTCCAATGGATACTACATTAAGGATGTTCAGAGAACCTTACACAGAAGCACCGGACCCAATCATAGAGATGAAAAGGAGTGTCTGGAAGGTATAAATCTGCCCAACGTCAAGAACACCAGTAAGCACTTATGACAAACTCTTTGCCAACACAATTCCAATGTTCCTTCTTCACATTCATCTTAAAGAAAATTCTGTCAAAACAGAAAGACCCATTCCAACTTGAAGAGAAAAACAATACAGTTTACAGACCACTTTGTAAGAAGTACTCAGCTGCTTTCAATGGCGAATCAAAGCGCTCCTTTGGTCAAAGAGGAAAAGAGCACAAGAGAACAATTCAAAAAGATGACACCAAGAGTCATGAAATAAAGAAACACTGATAGGCACAAGACCACACCTTTGATTTGGGAAAATAAATCGATTATTGGCAAGATTCCAACACAAAAACAAGAAAAATAAAAGAAACAATCCATACCCTAAAGCACAGCAATCACATCAACAGTATATCATACACCCTTCCAGAAATATGGCTTCCAGCACTAAAGAAAGAAACATAACAAACACAACATAGGTATCGCGCCATTCCTCAAAACAATTCAGTTCCTGCTTACACGTAGGTCTACATTGTCGAAGTATAGAACAATCGTACCTAGTCCCTTTAGTATCCTGGAGATAGGGAAAGTACCTCTCAAAAGATAGCTCAGAAAAAGCCTACGATTTATTATGTGATATATGAAAACTTCTATATCTACAGTAGTGATCTGATTTGAACGTTTGAGGAAATCTTTTCTGTTCATCTCGTAGCTGTGGTTGTACTTCATCTTTTACTCTGTCCAAATTGATGTTGTTAAAGAACGTTTCTGGAATGTATAGTAGGGTTATGCCTCTGTATTTGGAGCAGTTGTAAATATCACTTTTGTTAGAGAATTGGACATTGCATCCCTCCTTCTGATTCAATTTTATCTCCTACTTTTCCTTGAAGATTTTTAAAACGGGGAGCTTTATCAAGGTCTTGAGGTCAGTCGTTAGTACCACAGTGGGATTAACGTCTGGTCCCGCTGGTTCCCATTTTTTTAGCTCTTGTATTACTCTCTAGATTTCCTCTCTTATGGGCTAATCACGGTTGACAAAAAATTCTCTGTTGGTTGGGAATAAGTCAGGGAGTTTGGCTGGTGCTGCCCTACTCAGCAGCTCCTCGAAGCCTTCTGCCCATCTCTGTAACTGCATTTTTGGTTTTGATAATGAATTGCCAATCCTTATCTTTAACATGTCTTTCTTGCTTTGAATGGTCACTCGACTGTTTTTTTGGTGGTGCTGTAGAGGTTTGATGTTACCATTCGTTGTTACTTGCCCCCCCCCGCCCTTTCTCTGCCAGATAGTCAATGTAGCATCTCTTGTCCTCTCTGACACTCTTCTCACCACTCTGTTGCCATCCGTCTGTTCCTGTTGCCCTCTTGCTTTGACTGCTTTTGTCTTAGTACTGTTCACCGCTGCCTTCTTTGCCTTACTCTCCTAAATCTTCAGCAGAGTTTCTGATTAAAACCATTCTTTCTGCTGGTCCAGTGGAAAGGTCAGGCGATACCCAGGTATTGTTGTGGAAGATACCATTTCCAATAAAAAAAAATGTTTGAGGTACACAGGTGTGCAAACCTTTCTCCATTTCCGGCCATCTGCTCTTGTCAGTGGGTCCTTTTCACCTTCTTATTATCGGTGTTGCTCTGTCCAATTTTCACATTGAGATCTTTCATGACTATGTTGAGGTCTCTATTTCAAGTATTTTGTCGAGTTTGGTGCAAAACTGGCCCTCGTCTTCGTCCTTTCTCATATTGTTTTGGACATAGCACTAGAAAACGTTTATCTGGAGTCCTTTTTTTTGGTTTTAAAGAACGCTGTGGCAATTGGGACGTTGCTCTTGCCATCCTTGCACGACCTTTTGTGTCGCTGCTGACAATAACAGCCCCGTTTCTTGACTAGCAGGGCGGAGGGATCGTTGACCTCTTTGTGGCCTGAACACAGATGCTGTTGTTCTGTCAACAATCTCAGTTCTCGTGACTTAGAACATCTTATTTCACTAGTGCCGAATAGTGTCAGTTTGTGCTTTTCCATAGCACCTCTTTGAGCAGTTTGTTTGTTCTTATACATACTGCTTATGTTCTATGTTTCGACCCTGATGATCCCGGCCAAATTCAATATAGTATGCCGTATGGCGTCTACTGCTCCTGGGTCTAAGAGAGCCCATGCAATGGTAAATAACACTTTTTTTAAATGTTGTTTGCCAGTTGTCTTCTACGGGAATGGACGAGGTAATTTGTTAACTAAATTTGTTAAATTTGTGACTAATTAATTCGTACCATTCCTATCTCTTGTAATTTGAACTGGTATATTCGTAAATTAAAGCAAATGATAATGGCGCTGGTGGTAAATTTTTAATGTCAATTGAATAATAAATGCATTCTTCGTGACATCTGATTTCAAATAATACTTTTAAATATGTTTTTCATTTGTCAGGGACGAAGTATATGTTCAACCCTACGACTCAGGAGGGAATGTATTACAAAATAGTGTGGATATTCCTTCCCTGCTTCCCCATCACAAAAAGGACGCGAAATAGTATGACTCTCTTTCACCACAAATCTAGTTTGCTTGCAAATGTGCTTTTTGAAGTTAACAAAGTTTTTTTGGAAATTTTCCTTTAAATTTTTGGCTTCCACGGATCCCCGGTTTCACTCCATACGTTATTCTGCTTTGAGATGAACATTCCTTTACAAGGCCTGGGGTCTGTTGTTCCTCTGTTCCTCTTTCTGCAGCTGATAGGACTTTACGATGTAGGGAACCTGACCCCTCGCCTAACCCTCGTGCTTTTTTAATCCTATCTTGGAACCCCCCACGGGGGAGCGTTTAAGTAGTACGACTTCTGTTAATTTCTGGAGGGGATAAGAAGTGAACATAGTTTTTGCCTCTGTCCTAACCATATTTGGTGAATCTTATTAATTTCCTAACTAGTTATATTCTTTACTTTTTTGGAGTTTAAACTGCCCCTTGTGTTTCAGGAGTACAAATGTCAACACAAAATTCATCGTGTGATCTGCAGTCAATGAAACTCCCTTCAGGCAACGCGAAACGATCTTCTTCCTCTTTTATTTTGCATGGCCTCGTGACTAAAATGTCACCCCCCTGAAATAAATTAAATTATACCTCCTGTTTGGAGATGTCAATGTACGAGGTGATTCAGTGGTCATGTGATTTTTCCTTGAGAAGAAATTTTGTTGCTTTGAGGTTCTGTGAACTTCTGCAATGAGCCAAAAATTTACGTAGTAGATTCTTTTGCAGCAATCTGATCAATGTCCTGGCTACCGAATGTATCTTTTCAGGGAAGAGAACATGTTGTCAAGACTTTTTCACATTTCACAAAAGCGGGAGGAGAAGAAAGAGGAATCCTACGACTGGTAAGGGACACAGCAGACTTGTCATGTCATTTTCAGCCCAGTGAAATAATTATTGACCTGCTATATATTGGTTACTGTAGATTTTAGGTTTTTTTCTGGACAAAATAATTTGACTTCATTTAAACATTCTGTTCAATATGTCTAAACCTTGCAGCCAGGTTGGCAAAGTCCCAGTTTCTGACAATAGCGCTTAAAGGATGATAATAGACGGTGGCTGCACAGGTCGAAAGCCCTTTTTCTAACATTTATTCAGGTTATGGTCAAGTTATCGGATTTATTTTATTGAAAGAAAGAAAAGCATTTTTCATTCAACTTTTGTGATAGTAGGAAATTATACTACACTTTCCAAAACACATTCACGACGAGAGAATTTAAGCATTGTTTATCTTAGTCGATAAATGTAGACAGGATGGATAACTCGTAAAAAGAGACAAAGCAACTTTTGATTATCTTTGTTAATATTATACTCTTAATATTTTAAAGTTAATATTTTCTCTTTTCTGTGTTCTTTAGGGATGTTGCACTTGACGAATTCCAGGCACAATTAAGGTAAAGAAACCTTGCGAGCAGACATCTTTCCACCTTACCCTACCTGTGGTTGATAGCTATAAAAACCCTCATTTATTCCGTGTTTTAAAGTCGGATTCAGTTTGGATAACCAATACCTGTGGAATCAATCACCAAAAGTGGTCGGTCTTATCTGCTTTCCCTTCACTACTAGGTTTACAGCAGCAATATTTTCTGCCCCTCTTGGCCGTAACATAATTGCAGAACCATTATAAGGGAGAACTAACAACGAAGCAGATGACGATTTTCCGAAATTATTTGGGTTGTCCACATGGTTGGCCAAATTGAATCCAGTGTTAGAATACGGCATTGGCTGAGGCATCATTGAAGCAATTCAAAATTATTTTTCAAGAAGAGGCAATAAGGATACCCTTCCATTATACAAGCAGCTGACGATTTTAACAAAAAAGTACTTTTTAGCCATGCCTTGATTTTATTTACCTTGCTGCCACCTTTCCATCGATTTAAGTTACCTGGAAACATCCAAGATAACACCAGGCAATGTTCTCTGGTCTCGGCAGATTTTTTCGCGACCAGGTGCTCATTGTTGGCACTGCGTGATCTGATGTGGTATTGGAGTATTTGTAAACATCCGTTAAGTCATCTGATCAGAACCAAGTGCACAGAACAGATAAAATGGCTTGTAGGGGGGCCAGTTTGACCAAGCATATTTTTTTTTGTTCTTCCAGCAGAAAAATGAATTATCAATGTTGACTACGGAAATGTCTTTTTAGATGTTGACATAAAGTCGGTGATCGCCTGCATTAGATTTCCATACTCAATACTTGTTTTAGGGATATATTTTATTAGAATATTCAGACGTTCCTTTCTTACACAAACGATAAAACATTGGATGGGGTAAATTTATTTGCATTGTACTTTGTACAGAAGCAGTGGCATTTTTCTTTTTTGTGTTTGAATGAATACTCAGGATTTGGGTCAAACCCACCTATGTAGAGTCTGTTGCCTGACATTTAAAGGGTTTGGAATATAAGCTGGCCTTTAATATTTTTGTTGAAAATACTAAGTGACTTGATTATGTTTTGCATGCATATTTGGGTCGGTATGGGCTTGAGGCTAAAAGGTGAGAGCCACAAATAATCACTTACCGATAAGGGGTAAGAGTGATGAAATTTCTTAAACAGTGCAGTATGAATATCTGATGACAACAGTAAGTACTTTTGTGGGTAGAACACTTACTGTGATTTACCATCTACTGATGTCCTTAGTGACATCTTGTTTATAACTTACCTGGGAATTACTAGTTCCTTATCAATGATGTGAGTTGAAACACATGAAGCAGATTGCTTGAACGTTATTTTATAACAAGACATTAAACTTGCATACCTCAGTAAATAGACCTCGTGCTGGTGCTGTAAAAGGTATTCACAGTATTTTGCTGGAGTTGGACTACTTCAGTTGGATCACTGTAGCAGATCATGGCCAGTACAATTCACTATAGTAAATAAAATCATTTGCCCATTATTTTCCTCTGATGGCATGATGCTTTTTGCATAGGCACAAGGTTTAGCTAGAAGTTTATCTGGAGCTGCCCAACAGTCACTGCTATAAATTATTTAGTAATTACCATTGTATAAGCAGGGTCTTTGCTAGAGGAATGCAGGAATCACTAAGCCATATTTTCCAGTGGTATTTTAAGGCTGTATTTCTTATGCTGCAATGTAAAGCAGCATCACAAGAAATGCATTGAAGGTGTCCCAGAATATTATTTTTCAATCAGGTTCCATTAGAAGTTTGTATTTCTTGCTATAGTTTCAGGATCAGCAGGTTTTCTTTACAGCAAACTTATATTTTCAAGAAAAAAATAAAGGAATATGCCTTTGGAGACCCATCAAAATTGAACTTTTACAGTTAGTTTTTATTTAATACTAGCAGAACAGTAACTAGCAAGAAAGGTTAATCAATAGTGGTTAGTGCAACTGCACCATTAAAAAAAACACCAGATCTAGTTTAATCTAGTTTATATCATCATACAGTACCTTGTAACGTATAGTTACCCCAGACATCATTAGGTTTATTCTACATGACCTGAAGCCAGTAGATGCACTTGTCATTAAATAAGTATTAAATGCACTACTGAGATCAGTAACAAAATATTTAATGGTTTTCAACAGAGGCCTAAGAAAGTTAAACATTGGACCAACAAAACTGTTATGTGACAGACATGGTAAGGGGCTTCTACCAAAGAAACCTCCTACTTCACCAGTTCCTTTTGAGGTAATAAAGATGTATCACCAAAATGGTCACAAGTGGTGAAAGCTTCAGACTGAACTACACAAAATGCAAAATGTTATATGAAAATTACAAGTTTTAACGAGGAAAGAGGCCACATAGCTCTGGCAACAATCAAGGCAATACTATTAGGAGTACATAGAAGTGGTACAACAACTGTCTTAAAGACAGTTAAGTGGTTCTTATTGAAAGGGGTGATAAAGTTAATACATTGAAAAAACATTTCAGAAAATTGTCTTTTCAGATGAAGAAGCTGACAAGTTCTGTTTAAGTTAAGGTGGCACCATTGCCAAGCAGAAATCAATAATACAATCAAGTGATTTGATGTAGAAAAAGAACTTAATTTTTCCACATGGTTTCTGAGTGCTTCCAAAATATTTCATGAGGTATTTACTTATAACTTTATATATAATATGATTAGGAATAAGAAATTAGGCTTGCAAAGTTACTGCAGGAACTTAAATCATATTTAAGTTGACTTGGTACTTTTGTTGACACATTTCTTCAGCCTGCCAGAGCTCTACCCATAATATTTTTATTTCTTCACAAGTCATAGCTTGCTCTGAAACAACAAGAGCTTATACATCAATAAAAATGTACTTAACTGTACATTCCTCTCATTGTACTTATGAAACACTTGTAGTTGAATTGTTGAGAGACATTTTTTTAGAATCGAGAAGCATAAAGTTTTATAAAGATTGTATTGTCTCGCTGACTAGGAAGGTGGAGGGGTGATGAGAAATTCGGTTTACGAAAATAGGCTTGGTATGATCCATCAAACACTGTCTTCATAGTGCAAAATACAAATATGTTTTGTCATTAGTTCATGTGGAATTTTTTTCGTAAAAGATAGTGCCCTTCTATCATGACACAACTGAAGGAAGACATAAGCTCCATGTGGTACTTAGTTGTAACCAGCAAACCATGGTTCATAATTTCTACAGGGCCTTTTTTTGTATTGGGTAATTCAACAAAAATTTTTTTTCTCAAATGAATGAGTTTTATTCAGTATATCTCAATTGTCATGTGACCAACAGTTTTTTATTTCACTGTTACTGAATCAGGTGTTTGTTTGTTTGTTTGAGATATGCCATATTTCTTTTTTTACCCACAGTAAAAATTTTACTTTAAAAATCATTCTTTGACATACTGGACTGTTATGAAATTTTGTAGAAAAATTTTTGAATAGAGTCCTACACTTAATAGAGATTATAAAACCAATTCTAATGTAAAATATAGCTTTTTTGTAGTTTTGATACTTGTTCGAATATTTGATTCTAGGCTCCCAAAGCTAGATGATAGTCACATAAGAGTCCTAATATTCCGTGACTGTGATAAAAGGGGAAAAACATTGCTCTTTGATTCAAATGCAGTAGTGGCTGTTGACCCAGTGGTAAGTGGTTTTACTTTGTCAGAGGTAAATTAATTCAAATAAAGACATAAAAAGCTAATGGATATCTGGTTATAACCAATTTGTTATTTCAGATAGCTATTTTTCTTTGATGCAGAGGTTGCATCTTTTGTTTGTGTTATTGTAGGGTCGGTTTGTTGAAAGGATTCTCCAAGACATTGTATGGTCTATATTTCTGTCTTTTAATGTCCAGATGTACTTGCTGAGTTACGTCGAGTTTCTGTATTTTTAAAATTTATTCAAAATACCTAATAATCTACTGCCCACAATTAGCCACTTTGAACAAAAGAAACGAACTTGTATCTTCTTGCTGCCATAAAAAAAACTGTTAATGAACACTTAAGCGTACCAACACCAGTTGTAAATAAGATATATAAAGCGCTACTGGAATATTTTTATTTGTAAATTTCCTGACGAGTGAGTAAAATCACGAAACAGGCTTGTCGAAATGGATAGTGTAGTTTTTTTATTCTTTCCAACTTATTATATCTTTTATTACGCTCTGCATTTATGTATCGAGCACTCTAATATGGTTAACCAAATCGAATGTACCATACTATATATATATATATATAATATATAGTATATATAGAGGAGCTATGATTTAATGGTTAGTGCAGCTGCACTGTAACCAAGAATTCTGGGTTCAGTTCCTCAAGTGGGTGACTTTGGAACTTCACAAAAGAAAAAGCCATTGGTTGGCATCAGGAAGGGTATCCAGCCAAGAAATTGCCCACTGCAAAATCCAAGTCCCTATGAAGGACACCATCTGAGCTCCAGTTACTGGGGAAAAATGACATTTAAAACCAAAAAAATAAAGAAAAAGAATTTGTAATTTGAAGCAACTGATGACTGTGCATATTTTGTGTTTTAATGACAGTTGAATGACAAATGTATTCTTTGTGACATCTGATTTTAAGTAAAACATTTCAATATGTTTTACATTATTAGGGAAGAAGTACAAATGTATCCCCACAGCTCAGGAGGGGCTGTACTACAAAATCATGTGGAAGTTTATTTCCTAGTACCCCATCACCAAAAAGATACCAGGTATGTTATATTGCCCCCAGTAATATGATTGCCCTTTATCATACCATTAGTTTGTTTACAGATATGATTTTTAAGGTCAGTAAAGGTTTTTTTGCAAACATTGCTTTAAGTGCATATTTTTATAGGAAAAGTCATGTTTGTATCGGTTTAGCACTGGTATCACTTTGGTATTAAAACAGTACAACATTTGTGGTAATTTTGTCCACATGCAATTTATACCAATTTTTTGTTTAATGGTAAACACTCTTATTTTAATTGCTGCAACATTTGATTTGGCATTGGTTCCACATGCAAGTGGTTATGGGAACTCAGAAGCATGAGAAGAGTGAACAGCATAGTTCTAAGGTTTTACAACTTTCCACAAAACATTTAAGTTTTTGACAGGCTTTGTAGTTTCAGCTAGATTTTTTAAGAATCCCTGCTGAATTTTGCTAGAGTTTGTTAAGATCTCAAGAGTAAAAACACACAAGAAAAGAAGTCCAAAACTTTTGAAATAGCTCAAAGCAAATGTAACTTCTTTTTCATCAATTGCCATTCATTGATAGGTATAATAATTTCATAATCTTGAATGTACAGTTAAACTTCAGCCATAAGAAGAATATAGAAAATGAAATTTGCTTAGGAAACACCATCAGCTGTTATTGTTCTTACTCTGATGTAGAGTGCTGGAAGTACTTCCTGTGTAAGATACTAGCTGGAAATACCTATTTAATTTACATTTCAAGAGGGTATGAAAAATAAAGTATTGTGTGTTCTCAAAGAGAACTTTAAAAGTAAATAAGATTACAATGGGTTTTTTTTCTATCATAAATTATGCATTGTTTTATTGTTATACAGTATTAAAAATGCACCAGGTAATCCATCCAGAGGGCAAGGTTTGAACGATTAATATATAGGAGAATGCTTAACAAAACCTGTTTAAAACAGTGGCTGGTGAAATCCCAAATATAGAAAATATAAATCCTAAAGAGAGAGAGAGAGAGGGAGAGAGAGAGAGAGACAGACAGACAGAGGGACAGAGAGAGAGACAGACAGACAGACAGACAGAGACAGAGATAGAGACAGAGACAGAAAATGGAAGTGAAGGTAAGTGAATGTGCACAGGAGTGTGCCATTTCTCTCTTGACTTTTTGTTCATCAAAGCCCTGATAATGGATGGTTATAAAAGATTTTTGTGGAAAACTTTTGTTGATGGAAAAGAGTGTCAGACCTTGTAGAGTTTATGTTTCATTCAATTTATAGTGCCCAAAGCCCAGCTCGGATACGAACATGCTTGGAGAGATGATTTTTGGGTCAGTTGCAATGACATACAAGGGATCAACTGTTAAAGTTCATTTAATTAGGTGAGTTTTTTACTTGTTTTTACATGCAGGGCAGAATGCTACAGTACTATTCTAGTAATATATATATGTATTTCATCAAAGCAGGTAGTCGTTTTTTAAAAGTATATAAATTTAAACAACAAAGACATTTTGTATGATAGGACAAGCTTTCGTATATTAACTTCATCAAGACCTGATGAAGTTAATATACGAAAGCTTGTCCTATCATACAAAATGTGTTTGTTGTTGAAATTTATATATATATAATTATCATTTGTTGTTTTTTTTCTGGGACTGATTTTGTTTCCTTGTAAGTTCAACTATTACAGCTGGACAACAGTAGTCATGTCTTTCTTCTTTCTCAGTCTGGGGCCAATCTTAACTTTTCTCACAACTTTTGCATGCAAAGAAACAAAGATTTCTGTAGCATCTCAACTGTCTGATACAAATCCAGTCTTTATCAACCCATTTATGAAAACCTTTTGTCACTACCCCTAGTTTCCAATTAGAACCAAAATGATTTTTTTTTTGTTAAAAAGATCAACACTTGAAAGTTGGATATTTTAGTCTTTGAAATGTTTCTAATCTTTCTTTGAATCATATGATATTAAGCACCTATAATTCATTTTGATTGATGCCCTTTTCATCAATGTAATTTTAGTTTTATTATGCTCCAGTATCCATCTGTTTTTAGAAATTCCACAATGCCATGTATTTATCTGGTTCTAATACTTTCTGTGGCTGATGTGTATACCAACATTTTGGCCATACACAATCTGGTTTTCCATGCAGCTTTCAGTATATTACCATACTAAAACTATTATGTCACATTTTTTGGTATGCATTTGTGAAAGTTTTAGGCTTCTGTCAATACTATGGTGTCACAGGCACACTATGTCGTAGACCCAGTAGACCCAGAACTAGTCTACTTATCTTCTAAGAGAAAACCCAGCTCCTTGACTTTGTAAGGTTATTTGAAGTCCCACTTTGTGGTTCCTTTGGTCCATAGCTTCTCTTTTCCCATTATCGCATACAATGTTGCTTATCACTACTTATGTTATGAACACATTGTTGTACATTGGCAAATATTTGCCAATTATTTTGCAGTCAAGGTGATCTTCAGTTCCACTGCATTTGTAAGCTGGTCAATGTTGGTTTATTTTTAGTCCTGGTTTAAATTTCTCTGTTTTTGTTTCTACACACTACTCTAACATTGACACTATTGATCATATCTTTTGTTGGATGTACCATATTAGTAATAAATGAGACTTACCTTCATGGATGTTGTATGTAGTGCTTTACTGTACTTTCATTTTTTAACTTTTCATGCTCTGCTCTTTCAAGAGCATTTTTGAACTTGTTTTCACTTTTCTCCACATTATTTTTATTCTCTATTTTTTGCAAGTATTGATATTATCCAGTTTTTAATATGTGTCAAGCAAGCATGACAGTTACCAGTTGGTGACTACCCTCAAAACAACTGCATTTTTTATCTCCATTTTTGCTCTCTGTTTATTTTGAAATGTTAACACGAAATCTTGAAATGCCCAAAATTTTTATAACTCTCTTTCTTGAAGTAACTATGTCAGTATCCCTCCTGTAAGTGTTTACATACAGCACATATCTATTTCTAGAGAAAGGTGTTTGGGGCATTTAGGCTTATGATTGTTGGACTGATATATAGTTCCACTTAATCAGCATCTTATTTATTTAATGAAGTGTTATTATAATAAAATGTTGGCTTTGTGACTTGCAGGACAGGCCAGTGACTGAAATTTCACGAAGGGTTGGGAAGGTTTCAGTTGATTGCACAATATCTCCAAATTCTCCAAATTGTGTTGGTAACTGTCAAACATGCCCACAACAATAAGTGAAATGGAACAAATATTCCCAAATTTGACATACATTTTTTGTGGTTGTAATGGACATTTGATGGTAATGATGATGATTATTATAATAGTTATTATTATATTGTTATTGTCATCATTGTCACATTTTGTCTCAGGCTGATTTGCTTTGTTAAATTATGTGAGAATATTCATTTTTTCCACAGTGACCTGTGTCTGCATAAAATAAACAGTAAAGACAGAAACATGTACAAAGTAAGTCTACCTTGCATAAAAGGAAGGTATCAGTGCTGTTTATACACAGTTATTGAAGTCAAAAAGCCAGCATTTGTTAACATTTTATGTACAGCAACAAATGGTAATGCATTTGCATACAATGTATCATCATAGTAATAGATTTCTGTTGTTTCTTTTACAGATCACCAGCCCCACAAATTTTAATTTCTAAAGTTTTTGCCTTGAAGGCAAGATCAACGCCCTCTTCCGTAAGGTAATACTTGTTATTTATTGAAATTGTAAGACCTACAATTTTATCAACCCAAATATATTTGTATTTTTGTTGAGTAAGGTGATATTGGAATTCACATTATAGTCAGAGAATTGGTTATGTATGTATGTTTTATGCGATTCGAGCCATTAACATTTTACATCTAAAGGTTTCATAAGTTCTTTTTGATAGTTCTCTTCTCACAAGCGTTCTTATTCTTAACACAGATTTCTTATAACACCTAGAAGTAGTCTTAAAAGGCTATAAAACAGTCAAAGAATTCTTAGTGGTAGGTAAAGAATGTTTAGCAGGATAAAGTTTGGTTTGATTTGTGCAGATTTCCATAAATACTCTTAGAAAGGTAGACACTGGTTTAAGGTTGAGTTGGAACAATTGACCAAATATGTAATGTCATTTTGGAATATCATTATGGTTTAATACAAGTTCAACTCCTCATTTAGTTGACTGAAGCTTTTTTCAGGTTTGTGTTAAAAAAAGTCAATGCCTCACTAAAAAAATGCATTTCATTAGAACCATTGGCTTGATAGATGGTTTTTTCCAGTTAAAAGCTTTTATTTACATAAAGTAGATTTAACAAGACTTTACTGTTCAAATTTCTGTGCATTTTGTTTCTGTTTTTCATTTGTGAAAAGACTTTAACTTGCGGAATGTGTTGCTCATAATCTTTGTTATAATACCACAAGGCATTTTTAATTATTTACTTCACGACATATTCTCATTAGAAACCTTGATTTCTTAATTTTTTTGCACAGCAGTGAGACAGATCTTACCAGCTCAGTACAATCAGATTCAATAAATATATCTGGAAAAGAAGAATGTAATGATGGTGTGCTAGTTCCATTACTTAAAAATGACAAAAATCTATCAGGTAACCTATATTGTTGTGTGTTTATGTATGTATACTAATCACTGGAAGTAAACACTGTAAAAGAGACGTCGATTTTACTGCTAACAACGGTAATGCATTATGGCGGTCTTCAGGTGAAAGTTCACTTTTCAGCCATTTGTTATATTTACAGAACACAATATACAGAATTATGGATTGCAGCTACTGTTTTTTTCATGAAGGTGGTTATTCATTTGACTATTAAAAAATGAAGAGGAAAACTCTTGTACTTCATGACGTATAAAAACATTTACGCAGTAGTATAAAGGCCAAACGTTGGACGTTGACTGGTGTTTTGTTATAGTGGTCAAAATGCCAGTCGTAGAACTCGATTGCCCAGCACTTTGTAAGAAGAAATGGGTAGTCTCACATATGTCAGATTAACATTTGTTGCCATTGTTGATTGTGAAATTTCGTGGCTTTAATGCATGTAAGTAAAGTTGTAATAGAACCCATATTTATTTTTTCCCTGGTAGTATTAGTGCTGTGTTATGCCGCGTTTTATAATAAACGGCTCATTTTGTAATACCTGCCGCGTTTTGTAATAAAAACGGCTCATTTTGTAATAATCCACCTGGCGCTTTTTGTAATAAATTTTTGACTTGTTGTGTAATAAAAAAATCTGCCACGTTTTGTAATAAATTTTTGGCTCATTTTGTAATAAAAGTTAAAACGTGATTTTTAAAGTAAAGTTAGCACTCATTGGTGTATTGACTCTCACAGAGACAAAGTTCAAAGGTTCCTCTTAAAATCTTCCAGAATTTTAATAACCCTGTTACTATAACCCTAACAGAGACAATCCTTTTTTCTCAACCTTCGGCACGCACATATATTTCTCAATCTTTTTACCCTAATCCCCCTTTCCCAAGTTGTAGGCTTTTCCATTTTAAAGTTTATTTTGAAAATTCACAAAACGGGGGAAACGTTTATTTGGCACCTAAGAGTCGTAGTCTAAATCAATAAATACAAAAGTTAAAAAATTGTTACGGTTTCTCTTTTTTGATGACGTCATTTTATGCACGTTGCACAGACGAGCCAGAATCATAGGTAAGATTTAAGAAAAATTATGAAACATGCCACTTTAGCCACAAATCAACCTTTTGACCCAATTCAACCTTCCAGAGTACAGAAGTCAAGGAATCTTTTGTTAGTTTCTGGTGTGTAAAAAACAAACAAATTGTATTCATAAAAATTTCAGCTCGTATTAAGTTATAGATAATTTACTTTTAAAAATCACGTTTTAACTTTTATTACAAAATAAGCCAAAAGTTTATTACCAAACGCACCAGGTGGATTATTACAAAATGAGCCATTTTTATTGCAAAACGCGGCATAACAGCGGTACCATTTTTGTTTCAGAGGATAGCGATTGAAAGTTTTACCTGACCTGTATTCTCAAGGAACTGGTACACTGAAAAAGAAACTCCGTTGATGCACTTCTGTTACTGACAACAATTTTTCTTTGTGTGGAAACGAAGTTGTAACCCAATTTTTGAAACCGCAGGCGTCTTCTTATTCGAGAGGCCATAAACATTAGGAATAAGAATTTCAGTTTTCTATTTCACCATATTTTAGGCTTATTCGAGCAACGTAGCGTGAAGGACCAGAGGTATCAACTACAAAAGATTGCTGTGCCATGTGTGCACAACTAGTGGTTACAGTGGCTTTTTAAACTCATGTTTTACCAAAATAAACTACAGGTTCTTAGTTTGTATAATACGATTTAAACAAGTAAGTGGAAGGTGAAAGCTAATGCGGTTTACTGAGTATTTCCAAAGCAGTTATTTCCTTAATAGCCTATGGTATTGCTCGTTTTAAAGTGGTAAGAAAGATGTTCAGGATAGAACTCAAGACACTCCATTTAGTTTTTTATCCGTTTATTGGTGTAGCTGCAATTTAGAGAACTTCTATAAGTTGTTAAGATCGGACGAATGTTTCTTATTTTAAGGGTCTAATTCCAACCCGATTTCAACTCCAAAGTCGCAAATGGACTCCTTTTACAACGCTTCTATATTCGGAGGCAGCACATCTTCCATTGATAGTAAGTATATGTTATTTACTCACATACATAGATATTACTCATATACATAGATGTTACTCATGTAGATAGATATTACTTCATATACATAGATATTACTCATGTGCATAGATATTCGATATAATAATGAGAATTTTTCTATATTCAGTCCCACTTTGCTGCAGGAAGCGTTATGGAAGGTGTACATTACGCAGAATTGATATCAACGGAAAATGTAGATTTGTTTCAAAGTCCCCTGAAAACCGAAATTTTTCCACCAGGAAAAACCGGATAGTTCTCAATAGACATTAGTAAAACCTACGTCAGAGAAATCGTCTTAAGTAAAATTAAAAGTTTACCGTTTACTATATACTTTATGGATGAAAATGATGTCCAGTGCTAACATATCTTTACATTGTTTCTACTTTTGTGCTGTTAAAACTAGAAAACCATGCAGTTTTCCAACAGTGGCATCCCGTTAGTTATAGGCACTAATTTAATAATTAAGTAATTTTTTTATCCTTTCAGCATTGGTCCTTAATTTAGTTCTATAGCGGGAGTTCCCCAAACCAGGGAATCTCCTGTTATACTTTGAAGACGTTTTTTTACTTCCAAGAAATATGAAACGATGGCAGATGTTCGTTCAACTGGAGTTTCATGTTAATTGAATGCATTTCATACCAACCTTCGGCCATATGTCCAATTCCAGATTTCGGAATTTATTTGCATTTCAGCTACAGTCAGTTGACGTAGCCTTCCAGTGTTCTTCACACAAAAAATTTCCCCCATAATTGATTTTTTTTTGACAATGTAATAGCTGGTGCTGGATACATGCTTGAAAAATGTACATTTGTTGACTGCGTGTGGCTATCAAAAGAAAATTCAGCTGGAAAATCAATTGTATTTTTACAACGGGTTTATATTACTAAAATATATATTAAAGTGTCTGGAGGAAATCGGTGTTTTCAAGACCGCGTATGTATTGTACAGGTTCGTTTTCATTAATGTAGACCAATGCCGTTCAGTCTGTAAAAGATAGTGGGCTCTGACTATACAATTCCATTGATTCTGACATTTTGAAGTATTATATTGAGGCAGATATTTACTTACCGACGCGCGGATGATGGCATATTGGATTTCGCCATTTATTAAGCCAACTGCCATAATAAACAGTAGGTTACTTTGCTGGCAGCACCATAATTTTCCAGATGTTAAAATACCCCCTGTTTTTCTGTGTCAATTTTTTAAAAAGCCACTAAAACTATCTCCACTTAACATACATTATCACTCTGTTTTACTTTGTTAATCTTTTTTAACGGATTTACAAGTAGTTCATAATTAATTGTTAGTGCCCTAAGCAGATAGTAAATAGTAAAGCTGTAGTTCTGTCTTAATATTTAGATATTTTCAGCATTGTGACAACTTGGGACCAGAGGCCCGAGTCGTCAGAAATTGCATTACAGAGTAGACGGCCCATTAATGCTATTATTGTGTATCCAATGTAAAAAGCGCCAAAATATATGAACTTTGCTTTGCCGAAGAACAGAGAGTTAGTACAGTTTATCAAACAAGTGAAACGTTGCACTAATGTATGAGACGTTGCAATTTGTTCTGTTAAATTTGATATATAACACTGGAAAACAGTCAAAATGCGATTTTCATGTAGATGATATTTTATAGGCATATCGAGGCCTCTGATTACGAATATGGCATATAAAAAAGAATCTATGGATTGGATTTTTCTACAGCCATTTAAAATTTTTCCAATATTACGTAATCGACATTATTATATGCTCATTATTGTGTGGTTGTCAATGTGTGCAATGCTATTGTTTGTTTGTTTACTAGCCCTTCCTAATCCCATGAACGTTGTAGAACATTGACTGCGTAAATATGGTACTGTGAACAGCGTGGAATATTTAAACAACTTTGTGCCAATGCTGCCGTTGGTGTTGAAGCTAGATGTACAGTAATTATTGTAGTACGCTATCGGGGACTGGTGATAGTTAATTACTTTCTTTGCCTGTGGTTTGAAAGCCATCCTGATTGCATTGAACTCTTTCTCGCTTAAAAATGCCACTTAAAACTCGTCGTTCGCGCAAGAACTCGCCAGATAACGTTTGCAACATTTGTGGAAATTATACCATGGTATCTCGACATAGGAAGTTTTCCAATGTTATTATCAGTGCCTATGAAAAATACTTTGACTGCAAGCCAGACCTGGATAAGACATGGGCTCCTCGAAATGTAATATATATATATGCAAAATTAGTGGACTGCATCACTGGGCGAAGGGAGATGGAAAGAAGATGCCCTTCGCTGTAGCTATGATCTGGCGTGAGCCAACTAATCATGTATCAGATTGTTATTTTTGTTTGACTCAGTTTACCCATGGAATCGGGAAAGTGAGGAGAGTCACGAGCTATGCAGTAGTTAGGTCTGCCACTCGACCATTGCCACATGATGATCACCTACCGGTACCTGGCTCCTCACGAATGGAGGACACTCAACATTCAACCCTTGACCCCAGCAATTCTCCATCTGGATCCAGCTATGAAGCCCCTGACAGCAAGGTACACCTCATTACGCAACCCGAACTCAATGACCTCGCGCGTGATTTGATGGTTTTCAAGCAGCGCACAGAAATTCTTACATCACAGCTCATCGACTGGAACATGCTGGATCCATCAACGCTGATAACTGCGTTTCGCACACGCAACCAAGAATTAGCCAAGTTCTTCTCAATGACAAACTCTGTATGTCACTGTGTCGATGTTGGACTGATGAGCACGATGGATATCGAGTATACTCCAGACTCCTGGCGATTGTTCATTGATTCTTCAGTCACAAGTTTGAAAGCTGTGCTGCTCCTCAACGGGAATGTAAGTCCAAGTATATTCCTATCGCGCATGCTGTTGGCATGAAGGAAACGCACGACACAATGCTGATTGTCCTTGACCTCATGAAGTACCAGGAGCACAAGTGGGCCATATATGCCGATTTCAAGGTAATCGGACTACTGCTGGGCCTTCAGGGTGGATACAGGAAGCACAGCTGTTTCCTCTGCCTTTGGGATAGTCCAGCTGACGACCAGCATTACAAGAAAAAGAACTGGTCACAGCGAGAATTCTTTCTCCCTGGAAAGCAGAATGTCAAAGCCAAGCCGCTCGTGGAACCAGAACGTGTTCTGCTCCTTTCATTACATATAAAACTGGGTTTGATGAAATAGTTTGCCAAAGCAATGGATCAGGAGAGCAAAGGATTCACGTACATAGAAGAGAAGTTCCCCAAGATCAGTGAAGCGAAGTTGAAAGCGGGAATATTTATTGGACTCCAGATCAGAGACCTGATCGTGGACGAAAAATTCACAAAGCTCCTAGCTCCGAAGGAGGTGAGAGCCTGGATGCCCTTCAAGGCTATGATTGCTAACTTCCTCGGAAGTACGAAGTCAGAGAACTATGTGCAACTTATCAATAATCTTCTCCGAGACTACAAGATAATGAGCTGCAATATGTCATTGAAAGTCCACTACTTGCACTCTCATCTGGACTTCTTCCCTGACAACCTTGGAGCAGTCGGTGACGAGCACGGCGAGCACTTTTACCAAACAATTTCGACAATCGAGCATAGCTATCAAGGCCGCTGGGATCCTGCAATGTTGGGGGATTACTGCTGGCTCCTACAACGGGAAACCACTGGCGTCCACAGCCGAAAAGCAAGCCGTTTTTTCGAAGTTTGACTTTTTGTTGAATTATATCCTTGTACTGTAAATACTGCAACTGGGTAGCGACGTGTGATTAATGCCTATAATTACTGAAGTAGTTTGTATAATGTTGTACTACTTTGTATCTTGATTTGCATTTACAATTAGTGGGTTGTTAAAGTCAATGTTTGAATTGAATATATTTATGCATGTATTGTACACGTAAATGTTCATGTTTCACAAAACAGATAAGTTTACACGACGGAAGTATGTCAACGAACGTCAAGTTTACGTATCGACCGCTGGATGTCGCTAATGTAAACGACATAAACGTTGGATAGAACATCCCTAGACGCGTTGAGCATCTCACAACCCCCAAGGCAATATGTCAACATATGCCCAAAATGTGTCATTACGTAATTTCAACGTTATTGCATAACACGAATACCACACCACGTATATAATTTTTTCTTCCAGATTCGGAATCAGCACCCCCAAATTGCCCAGGAAATCAATAAGATATTAAAATCGCAGAAAACCTTTGAAAAAATGTCGTCCAGTGTAATTAAAGAAAACAATTTTTGTTGCCATTATTTGATTAAGTTTTTTTATTTTCAAGGTTTCAATATATCAGCTAGTACATCATCCCTTTACACACCGTCACCGTCACCTGGTAGTACTCTCCTTCGAAGGTGGTGCAGAAGTCAGACCACCAGTTTAGGATCAGGTCAGCTTTGTAGGGTAAAGTCAGACGAGGTAAGATTCTGAGCGTAACATGATTGAATAGTGAAACTGCACAGATGGACAGTTTAAAAATCTGAAGAAAGTTTTATCCATTGAATTTTCATTGAAAAGGTATTTTAGAGCCGGGCTTATGTACACATTTTAAAAATGATTTGGTTTCTGCTATATTTTGGGAATAAAGCTTTTTTATGATGCGAGTGTGGCACCACTTGAAAATGCAATCAAATTAAAGATATTCGTTTGGACGAATGTAAATATTTCTTTTTATGAATGATGACCTCGTGTTAGCCTTCCTATTTCAAAGGGGAGATCAAGTTAACTACCTTCATGGCAAGCCTTTGATTTGCAGTAACAACTCCCAGACGTAATCTGCTGCATTGCCACCATATTCTTATAAAGAGGTGAAAACGAGTCAGTTGTTTACAAAGAGATTTTTATGTGGGTGTAGCATTAATTGGAAGTGAAAAAGTTCATCTGTAGTCATCTGACCCTCTCAGAATCTTTTAATCGTTTCTGGTCGTTGTGATTGAAGCCATTGTTTAAGGATCCGGATTTCATAGAATGACCCGCAGACAGCCATTTCTTGTTAACTTGGTAACATGCAAGTTGCATTGTTTGGCTGTGTCAGGAGAATTTCTGATGATCTTTATAAAACCTTGGGATATACTTCATACTTTTAAACTGTTTTAAGTATGTAATAAAATTTACACCATTATACTATTACATGCATATTCACTAACGTGTGTGTGTGTGTAAGCTGCTGGAGACCAAGTGAGTAGGCTGCACCGGGAATATCTCTCCCAACTACAGGGGCGTCGAAGACGCACATTTCATGGTTGGATTTTTTAAAAAAATTTCTCCAAATCGACGACGAACCAGATTCAAAATCACATAAACGACGTGATCGATTTCTTCAATGGTACGGAAGAACAGCTTGAATCGAAGGCTATTCGTTACTAACTAGTCAGAAAAACCTGGCTAATCAGCATCCAGGCATCACCACGTGGAGGTTGCCTTCATGGNTGCATATTCACTAACGTGTGTGTGTGTGTAAGCTGCTGGAGACCAAGTGAGTAGGCTGCACCGGGAATATCTCTCCCAACTACAGGGGCGTCGAAGACGCACATTTCATGGTTGGATTTTTTAAAAAAATTTCTCCAAATCGACGACGAACCAGATTCAAAATCACATAAACGACGTGATCGATTTCTTCAATGGTACGGAAGAACAGCTTGAATCGAAGGCTATTCGTTACTAACTAGTCAGAAAAACCTGGCTAATCAGCATCCAGGCATCACCACGTGGAGGTTGCCTTCATGGACGCCCATTCACTAACGTATATAGCAACAGCTGGCATTACGAATCTGCATGTAAATCAGTTTAGGAATAGAGAATTTTACAGTGAGGTAAAAGCTCTTCCTTTGTTTTTTGCAAAAGCCAAATTGAAGTTGGGTTTTTCAGGGGTGTAAAAAACTAGTGTGGGTTTTAGTACACAGTAACACAGTATAAATTTATTCTTTAATTTTAAGGACTTGTGACCTCTGGAGTAGTTCCTCATTTGTACATAATATCTTTAAAATATACTCACTTTTATCCAATAGTGTTTTAATACTCTTAGGAACAAACGTTTGTTTTCTGTGACCCAGAGTCATGTTTTAAGCAGCCTGAAAAAAACCCCATATATTTACAACTCTCTCGACATTCGATACAACACCTGTTGCAATTTGTTTTACAGAACTTTGCTTCTCAAAGAAAACAGCCCAAGATTGGTATTAGTGTGATCTTCAAGTTGTGGGAAGGACACGAAGATAAATGCAGGTAGAATATGAGTATTGTGTTTAATTGCTGGCGTAGTACGAGTATTTTACCGTTAGCAGTACATTGAGTTTGCTCACAAATATCCAGCAAGGCACTGGGGAATTGGCCGAAAATCAAATGAATACAATTTTTTGGCGTTGAATGATAATTTTTATGAAACGATAGTAGTTATTGACAAGCAACGGTCATTCTTTAATCAAAGACATTATGAAGGAAGGTGAAAGTTTAAGGGCATTTGACAGCTAATATTTGCTGATTAATTTGGCTTGACGAAAACAAGCGGAATTACAATATAGAAGCGGTCAGTAGTAGAGCCTGGTTAACACATGGTTCTTGACCTCTTGACAACCACGTCGTATACTTCAATTTATGTCAAAGGTATATATATATATGATTTTAATAGGCCAACAAAACAAGGACATCAGTGCAATATTCTGAACAAATTGTTATGCACTTGTGTGTGCACCTTGTCGTGACAAGGATTTTTGTCATCATCGGGTGGGCAATTTTTGTAGAAGACCTTAAATGGTGCTTTCCTGTTTGCTTTCCTTGGGAATATTTTTTGCTATTCATTTTATGTACAAGGGACAGTTCATTGCGCATTTGTCGTTAGCAGCTTATTAGTTTTGATAGCATTCTTGGCCTGTCCTTAGGATATATTTTGCAGCAACAGTTTCTTTGGTAAATTTAGTGAAAATTTCTTGGTTATTGATTGATATTTATAGATAATCTGTACCGCTATAGAGTACAAAAATATTACATAGGACTGACTGTTTTCCGCGAATTCGGCCACGAATACTTTTAAAAATTGGAGGGTTTTCTCAGCTTTTAGGTACAAGTGTCAGATAAGTTCATTTGCCTGCGGCAAGGAAGATAGCTTTACTTTCTTTACTTGCATGATATCAACAGGAAAAATGCTTTTGAAAAGTTGGGTTTTTAAAAATAATTGTTTCTAAGCCATGTCATGCTTTATCTTTCCTCTGCAGAGCATTTCAGAACTTCTTCTTTGGACATTATACACTATTCGAAGCCCACGTCCAGAAGATACGAATAGCAGTAGAAAAAGCATTTTATCTGAAGAGAAATTTTATTTCAGTGGCAATAGAGGTTTGTCCGTTATGCTTGACCCATTCTGTTGTCTTCTAATTTATTTGTATATTTGAACCAATGGTACGGCCCATCTTTACAAAGCGGAGAGGGGAAAAATTCTAAGCCATGTGTGAATACCTAGATAAAACAACCAAACCCTACGATTCTCGATTACGTCACGAACCATAGCTAATGAACAACAGAGATGGGTATAGAATGTGAAATGAAGTTAGAAGGTAATAAATTCCTTTGGAAGAGCAAATTGAATTTTTTTAATGGTACGATGCTTACTGTATCAAAGGATTATTTTTTAAATGATAAAAGAAATTGAGATAGGACGCTCAAGCTTGGTTTTAAAGCTAGTTTTACCCATGTACAATAGGGAAAAGAGCGTAAAAGACAGTGTTAATTGAAGACGGTTTTTTATGTTCATTGAAGAAAATAAGAATGAATGTGAAAACGTTTTAGTAGTACTTTTTCACAGTGGTATTTTGCCTGAAACCATCATACTATGAGATACACGTGTTTTTCCTGTATTCTGGCTACACAAAGAGGTTAAATTCCATGTTGTAATATTTTGATATATGGTTTTCTGGACACATTAAGATGGTCGCTCGTTAAAATTGCGGTTTCGATTCTGAGGTGCAATGATCTTTGTTTTGATTACTGCAATACAACTAGATCGAATCTTTAGCAGGACATTTACAGTAAACCCAAGCGATGCCATTTTCACCCAGTAAGTAAGGCTTTTGATTTCACTGGTCAGGAAGTTATTGTCATATTTACCCTTCCACATTTTAAAGCATTACAGAGGCGCCCCCGTTCACAGACACTTTCCAGTTACAGGCAGTCCCGAAATAGTACCTAGTCTAGAGAATCTTCTGCCAAGTGTTGTATTGATTATATATAATTTACCACTGTTCCTTATTCGATTGCAGTAGTATTTCTATTAAGTTCTGTGCTGTTACACGTAACGAGCTTGTTTGAATTCAATTAGTGCTTTTCATTCCGATTGCAATAGCTTTTATAATGATGCAGATTGATTTTCTTCTTGTTGTTCATGAAGTGGCCGTCGCAAATTAGGTATAATTTTTACGTTCTTGGTTAACAGACATTAGGTTGCCGATTTAAAAATTCGAAATTTGAAGTGCTAAAACTTTCATCAGTGACATTATTTCTCTTATTTGCTATTTTTAGTTTCTATTGTTCTATCCTAACTTTAATTTAAAGAATGAGGCATAGGAATAGTACTATTTTTCATTTTCTATTCTATTTTTCAAGGCTACGGAAAACTTTAAGGCAGAAATTGGTAGACTGTATTGTTCACCGCGGATTATTGTAAGTCTTGATATTTTATTTACAAATAATATTTTGAAATCGGTCATTATAACATATTCGCTGAAAAAAGTTTATTTTGCATAAAAGTTCTTTTGCCAACTCTTGACAGGTTCTAATCTTACAAGAAACTACTCAGTGTGTTCCGTAATATACCAGTGGTACGTAGCTACTGTAAATAAACTGAATGGTTGGTTTCCTGTCACTGCTTTTAGGACCTGCATCTTCCTTTTGATATTAAGGATTTGTAATTTTTTTAAATAGGGCGTAACGTGTATTGTGTTACATTTTGAAATTTTCTAATCTACCCAAATATTTGGTAAGAACGTGATAGGATTTGCCTTTATCATCCTTTGGGAAGTTGACTACCAAACACAGGGACACAACGCTACATGGTGAAGACCCTTGTGCTTTGGTGTCACATCTTGAGTATTTATTTGGGAATTTTTATAACATGGAAGCAACTTCGACAAAAGAGGTTTTTTTAAGTTGTACTTTAATTGAATATTTTAATCCAGTTTGCGCCTCCCCAGTTTTCTGAAGCGTGATTTAATAATCACTTGGGAAAATTCTCTGTTAGTTTGAATCAGTTAACAGTGTTGGGTTATAGAATACAGCGTTAGTTATTTGAAGTACATACCTGCAGGTTGCAACAGATAACATTTTCAATGCTCTTTTTTCCTCCAATTTTGCATTGCAGGAGCCAGTTTGGCTTAACGTTATGGGCGTTGAAAACCAGCCCTCCAAGATCATAGATCGATTTCTGTCATGTTTCATGAAAGTTGCCAATGTATGCGAAAAGAAGGAAATGAACTAGTAAGATTGTATTTCTTTGGATATTTTTTATTGCATGTGTCGATTCTTTATTAATACTTTGCCTTGAAGCCGTTACTTTCTTGGTTCCACATGTAGATGATAGAGTATTTTATGTTGTAAAATGACAGTACCTTAATAATAAAGGAAAAGCTCATTGGCTGAAATTGCCTCTAGTATTAAAGAGAAATAAACTCTTTGAGGTGTGATATTTAGGAATGCATGTAATCTCTTGTATTGTGTTATTTCTTTAAGACTTCAACAGACAGGGTAAGGTGAAAATACAGTTTTTGAATATACTGTGACATCATTTACAGAACTGAAGGGTTTTTTTTAGGGACCAAATGAACCGTGTATACTGTTTTCGATTTTAGTCTCATAATCCAAGGCTTAGACCAATAAATTAATTTGTTTTATAATATCTACTGAGAATTGTGACATGTAATGGGGTGGTCTTAAAAGTACTATTTTCATGTACTAGGCATTTGATGCTCCACCCAGCTGATAATTTCACGCTATTTATTTATTTGTAGCTTTTTTTCAGCAGTTTTGACAGCGGTTTTGACACATCACTTGGCATGGGTACCAACGGTTACTCCAAGTGGGTCACTACCAATTAGATCTTACCTGGACAAACATTCATCGAAAACGGTAATTTTTCCTATGTTTTTGCACCGTCGAAGCACAATGTTTGTCACTTTATCTTACGTATAAATGAAGTATAAACAGAACCTGCGTTGCTTTGTTCAGAAAGAGATTAGATTGTTTTATCAATGGTTATTTGAAAAATAGATGTTTGTTGTCAAGTAAACTTCCCATGTAGTTTCTAACTTTTGTGCTTGTTTGTAGGACCGTTGTGGACTAGTTCCACCATTATCCAGGTTTGAGGTGTAAATTTATTCTAGCTGTTTTTCATAGACTGAGTTGTTGGAAGCTATTGGAATTTTATTTAGGACAGACAAAAAGAGGGTATTGTTACAAAATTATAAAGTTTTCACACACATTCCTATTTATTATTGCAGCAGAATTATATATAAAAAGTGAGTTTTGAGAGCAGTCATTACTGCCATATTGAGGGACGGGAATAAACGGGGAAGGGAACGCGCCGTCGTTGTACAACAAAAGATAATAGAATTTTTGAATATGCTGTAATATAGAAAAAAGTTGAGTTCTACTGAAATTGGCATTATACCCAGACAGAATTTAGGAAAACAAAAAAATAGTTGAACATTCACCTAAAATATTTCTTGCGTGTGTTATAGCCTAGTTTTAGTTACCTATAACTGATGCTGACTGGTGAATTCTTATATATTGTTATTTGTTTTGTTTGGTTTCAATCCATATTATGTATGTTTTATACAAAAATACATACTTTTTGTAATAAAAAAATTTTGACTTTGAATAATGTTGGAAGCCATTTGAAGTATATTTTGGATCGATGTGCAATATCAACATTAACCAAACAATAGTCAAAAAATAGTAAAAACTAGCTGATTTAAAAAAAAATTGAAAATGCCAATGTCAGACGCAAGAAAAGTAAACGTGATGGGTAGAAATGGTTGTGATTTTCAGAATCAGCATGCACAGTATGATAGAATTCACCTGTAATATACTCAAGCAGAGTAAAAAAAGAAGTGTTTTTAGTTTACCAGTGTAATAATTTCTTGAACTGCAACACTAGTTTCTCCTCACTTCCACACATGGACATGATAAAGATTCTGAGTTGGTTTACCTGCCATGTGTCTGTTGCGGTGTCTGCACTGATAAGAAGTTGCTGATTAGTGTCGGTATTGAGTCGGTCTTTTAAATTCGTAGGCATCATAAGAATAATTTCGTTTGACATTTACCAGATCTAGTATTTTGTGTTTTCCATAGGCACTTCAAAACTTGTTCAAACAGTTGGTAAAACAGAAGACGTAACTTTGACCAGCCATTTAAATCTTGTCAGTCGTGATTGCCACGGACAGCGACGTTGACAGTGGACAGTTATTGCAATTACTGCTAAAATCCGTGATGAATTTTCGTCGAGAAACCTAATTCATCAGGATTTCTCTGCATATCTGAATACTCAAGTATTTGGTTGGTTTTCCGTGATTTTGAACAGACATCGACTGTTAGTGTAAATGAATTTTAGGGTACCGCGTCTTAGTATGAATTTACTTAGAATAACCTTTCTATTTTCGAAACAAGGTGCACGATAGGACCCAGCCTGGCCCCAAGTAATGGCACTGGAGAATTTTTGACCCGCACATCTACTTTTTGCGTCCGTTAGCATTTCCTTTTATTTTAAATCTTAAATACTTGCTGTGAGAATATTTCTTTTCATCTTCCGAAAGAAAATCCACCAGTGTTTCTGGTTTTATTATCTGTTTTTTAATTGCTTTATGTTTTTTGTGTATTCTTACACTACACTTGCAAAGCCCAGTAGTAGGCTTCCATGTTGTCTTCAAGATTGGGTTCCTTGTCAGCGTCTAATTCTTTTCTTTCATTCATAAGTTCTTGTTTCTCTTGTCTTATTCACAACGGGATGTTTTCAGTTACTGTAATAGTTGATCGCTTTTCATCTTGAAGTCATTTTTAAAGTTGTTTATTGCTGTACTCCACAAAACATTTTCAAGACATTTTTTACGCATAGTTGAATTTCTAGTGTTTTAATTGTTTGTAGAATTTAAAAGGATAGTCTGTTTCTTCCAAAAATGAAAATGTTTGAGGAAGATATTGGCAATGTTCGCAACTTTCGGTGGTGATATTTGACTTTGAGGCTTATAACAAGCACAAAAGTATCCATCGCCGCCCCGCCTTTTACACTACCAGCCACACTACACCGCCATGTATCTATAATATATTATTCACCATAATTTATTACTAACCCTGTCATTGCCAGAATATAACCTACGCAGTATTTTCAGTAAGGATAACAAGATACACTGATAATTGTATTTTTAATCAGCAGTTTTTATGGCAGTTTGTATCCACAATCTCCAAACCAAAAATTTATGCGGAAATCCGCATCAATGTTAGGGTAGCCTATTATCTTTGTTATTAAGTTAATAAAACATTGTACAGAGGCCTTTGTCTTTCTTTTAAGGTTGATATTCTTGCAAAATGCCACCCTTACAATCCGTTGTGGGCACAGTTGGGGTAAGTTGATCCTTTGAAATTTCTTGTACTTATACCGTTACAATAGCTTGTTTTTTAAATAGAAAATTAAACCCTTCGTTTTATCGAAACTGTCGGTTTCATACATTTACACGGAGACAGAAAAAATTGACATGTTCTTTGGGAGGAGAAAATAGAAAAATGGTAAGATTGTGTAATGCAAAGAACTGAAAAATATTAAGTTTAATTCCGGCGCACTTTACTTAGTGACCAGATGAGTTATAGATTAAGTTTAAAAAGGGTAGTAGAAAACGTTGGAGAGTTAGCTGCTAAGTTACGCGAGGCGCGAGATTGAGGTGTTTTGAACATCTACAAAGAAGGGAGGAAGAGTGTTTTACGTAGAGTGATGGGGGCGAGAGTACCCGGGACAAAACCGAGAGGGATGCCAAAGTTGAGATGCTGCGATTGTGTGAAGGAAGATGTGGGAAAGGTGTAAGTGGACCCAGCAGACGCGATTGATCGATCTCTGTGGATAAGAAAGATTCGCTATGGCGACTACGAAAATAGGGAGCTTTTGAAAGGAAAAAGAAGAAGATGGTAGAAGGAACCCGGCGTTCTCTGATTTCGGAATTACATTACGAATAAAATTGCCAATAGTAACTAAAACTTTGAAATGGATTAGAATGACAGTGTTTCGCTAGTCTGCTTCGCGTTAAGTTTTTGTTCAGTGACCTGTGCAGTGTCGTTGTCTAGACCTAATGTGTAGTTATCGTTTTAACGGATAAAAAAATACCAACTGAATAAAATGGTACTGCTTCTGCCTATGAATTTAATTTTTGAATTTGACCCATAAAAGATCATGATGCGTTAACAGATTTTCAAACCACTGTTTTCTTATTTTGAATTTTGATGTCATTGATGACTTTATTAGTTATTAAAATACCGGGTACAGTTTAAAGCAATAATTGAAGGCTTACTTGTATTAAGTGTGTAATGTATTATATCTTGACTTGAATTAAATAGTGTACGCTAGATACACATGCACTTTTATGTAAATGTGTGAAATAGTGCTGGCCAGCTTTGATTCTTGCCTGAATTGATTAATCAGTTAATGTGCACTGGGGGTGTCATGTAACATTGATGTGCTGGCGAAGGGACAAGAGTGCGACAAGTTTGAAAGTATAGGACTTCTGAGAGCCATCTAATTTATTATCTCAAAGAAAAGCGGGTGATTTTACTTAAGGACTTTTTGATTTTGGAATTAACGATGTATTTCCACGCAATTTCATCACAACTTCTGTTCGTTTGATCATAAAAATGTGCTTTCAAATTTACACAGCCCTGTTTCCTTATAATCAAGCTTCAGTAACAATTAAACTTAAATAAAGCAAGTCGCATAAATCATTGGGAATTCATAATATCACTGGCTTATTTAGGGTTTTGCTTAGGGTTTAAATAAAGCAAGTCGCATAAATCATTGGGAATTCATAATATCACTGGCTTATTTAGGGTTTTGCTTAGGGTAAGGTAACAGTGATGCCACGAATTCCCCTAAATTTCAGAGTCGACTATGCAAAGTGGACTGAAAAGGCGATCTTAATTTTTCAGTCTTTCACGAGATAGTTTGTACTTGATTAATCAAATCAGTACGGGCAACACTAATATAACTGTAAATACATATCGTGGAAAGGGACGCCGTTATGAAGGAGTCGAAGTAATTTCACAATCTGTGGCGAATGGTTTTGTTTCTTTATACTAAATGACTTGACACATATTTTTTGCTCAAACCCTTGTTTTTACCAAGGCGACAAAAGCGTAGCCTTGTTGGCTTCAAGCAATAATACTCCTAAACTGATTTTGTTCTTGTCACATTTTGCTCTCGAAACCAACCTAATGTTCACTTTAAAAGGAGAGGTTTGTTCTGCATTTTACTGCTGATTTGTGAAGACATAGAAACACGCCATGGACTAACATCACTTGTAGATATCACTAAAATGAGGGAGATCAAATTTATTCGTCAGAACATAGGGTATTGCTAAACAGGAAAGGGTACTTAATTGCAGCTCTCAACTCAAGCATCCATAACGTCACTTTATCGGAAACTCACATGACACTTAACTAAAATGATGATTTAAAATTCTGGGGTACACATTGGTATGCTGACAGAAATTAAATGATTCAAAGATGGCTAGCCACAAACAGACACATAGACTTAAACACACATATTATTTATATATTTATATATTGTATTAGTATATCATTATTTTTTAATTATTTGGTTTTACTACAATTTTTTTGTTTATGTTTAAACAGCCTCCGTTAATTAGTCTTAGGTTATCGTCTTATTTCATTTTACCTTATGTTTCGTTATGGTTTCTTTATTTGCATACGTCGATGTGTATTTATTTATCAGTCCGACGAAGCGAGAACTACTCTATTTCAGCCGAAATTGGTTGGTTCTCCAGTTGCTTGTGAAAAATGCGTTAAAAAAGGAGCTGTTCTTCAGCAAAGAAAAGTTTACTTGTTATAATTACTCAAAGATAACTCAGTCCTTAAGGGGAAAGTCTGGCAATCCATTTATGTTCTGCATGCTCACAGACAACAAAACCACCATTATTGCCCTGTGCTAAAATTTATACCTTTGCATTATTTTCAATGGATTTCAGTGTATGTATTTTAAGTATTACTAGGAAACAGATGTCATTTGAAAGCAGCTTTCATTATTCCATTCTCAAGAGAATTCTCAGATTAATGTGGTTGTGGTATATAAAAACTCCGAAAGGTAGATTCTGACAGCCAAAACAATAATTTTCTATGCATGCTCCTCGCGAAGACCCCTAAGGATATCACATGGAAACAAAGATTCAAACTAGAAAGGGAAGAAATTGAGACGATTTGGATTGAAATAATACAAAAACATTTTAAACTTTTGTTGTTGGAAGGTATTTACAGCCCCCTAGATTCTTTAGATTATTTTTCAGCAAACTTTCAGAGAAGTTACTTTGACTGATGATATAAAGAAAAAACTTTCTCAATTAAAGTAGCTGTAAGGAGTTAAAATACGTATTGTCTTCAGGTGGTTTTAAACAAATAGTTAAATCCTCGGCGAGAGCTACTAGATATACCATCACGCTCATTAATGTGTTACAAACTACAAGACAGGAAAACATTACAAATGCAGTCATTATACCCCAGAGTATAAAAAATTTGAATCCACGAACAATGAGCAGTCGAAAATATTCACAATACAATCTGGAAGCACCTATCGTAGGTGCGATGAAAGCAATTTACAAAATTTATGTCGTAAATAAAGCATGAAGTTTTCCCAAATATTTTAGCAGCGATCTTCTACAAACATACCCCAGTGATAAGAGAAAAATAGGATCCTGTCGGAGGTTTACCGCCAAAATCAAACAACTGATGAACCGACGTGATAGATTTGCAAAAGATTTTTAGAAGTCAAAATATCAGGAAGATTAAAGCACATTAATATTAAGACCAGTTGTTTAATTAAGAAAAAAAAGCATGGTTTATGTACCAAGTGTTGGAAACGGGGCAAGGTGAACCATTCCCCAATACGTCTTTTAAAAGTGGGACTTTAATTTAGATTTTTTTTCTTCAGCTCTTTCCTTTAGAACCATAGTCAATAGATTGTGATGCAACGCAACGTGAAAAAACTACACAATAACAATATTGATACTTAATAGTTTCAAGCTAACTAATCATCATATCATCATCATATTCGGTTTTACATTCGTTTTACATGCTGGCATGTGCTGGACGGTTCAATAAAATGGGCTTCCAGGCCAGTCTGTCCTTTACTGGATCTTTGGTGACACCATTTTGCTTCAAATCCAATTTGGTTACTTCCTCCCATGTTTTCTTTGGTCTCGCTTTCATAGCAGAACTTTCCACTTTCGTTGATATGCATTTCTTCACCGATTCATCGTCATTTTTTCTCGCCATATGACCAAACCAACGAAACCGTCTTTTCTGCATTCACTCACTGATGCTATCCAATGTTAATCTTTTCGTGAGTTCCATGGAGCTTAGTCTGTTCTTCAGGGTTACATTGCACATTCACCGAATCATTCTCATGTTATTTCTTTCCATGCAGATCAGATCTTCAGCTTTCACTGGCCATGTTTTGCTGCCATACACCATAACACTTCTTACACATGCCTGGTTGACTCTGCCTTTGGTTGGAAGAGATAGAGCTCTACTGGTTAGCAGTGGCAATAGTTCACGGAACTTACTCTATCTGCTCCTCACCCTTGCAGTCACACTTTATGGTGTCACCAAAGTAACAGAATGTCTCCACCACTTCAATTTCGTCACCATTAAGATGCAAATTTGGAATCTCAAGATTGGTGCTTAGATCTCCACTCGCACACTTTGTGGAGTTAAAAGGGGAGTTTTCTGACAACCTTCCTTTATCCCCTTGCACTTTTTATGTACCCAGTGCTTGCATGTAACACAAAAAATTGAGTTGCTTCCCACTTCCCACAAACTGAACACGGAAATTTCCCCTTTGTTTTAGGCTTAACAAAATTGGAGCAGCTGACCATCACTTTGGTTTTTCCCAAGTTAACTCTCAAGCTTTTGCTTTCCATACCCTTTTCCCATATTTTCAGTTTTTCCATAAGGCCCTCAACAGTATCATTTGCCAAAACTAAGTCATCAGCATAAAGCATTTCCTCTTCACACCCACTGCGGAACTCTTGACAATGTCCCCAGGACATAAAAAGTAATGGGTTCAGTATATATCTTCTTTTCCTTTGTAACAATTTACAATGGTGCTAAGTTCCCACTCCTCTAGTATTGTGCCCTCCTTAATGATCTGATTTGCCAAATCAGTTACCATCTGTATTCCACTTTCACCTGAAGCTTTCAACATCTCAGCCACTATTCCTGGAGGGCCTCCTGTCTTAGCATTTTTCATTTTCTTGGCAGCCTCCCTCACCACCTCTTTCGTGACCAGAATTGGTGGTCCTAACACTGTTAAAGTGCCTCTTAAAACATCTCTGCCCCATGAAAACTCAGTGTTCAGGAGCCTCTCATAATGGCTTTTCCATGCATTCTTCTAATCAGCTTCATTTGTTGCCTTATACGTATCTTACCCACAATGCCCTGAATGGTCCTTGTCATTTGCATAGCAATTCTGAATACCTCATTTCTTTGGTCATCCCTTTGGATTTTGTTTGGAAACCTAACCTTTTCAGCATCAAGTTTGGCTTTGTGGATTGCTCTCATAGCAGCTCTCTTGGCTTCCATATACCTTTCTTTGACGACAGTGCCACATTTCCATTGTTTCCATAACTTCCTCTTTTCTTTCACACAACTATCAACTGACTCATTCCACCACCATGTCACTCTATGGCATGCGAGCCCTTTGGTCCATCTACAGGCTTGCTCTGCTGCTGTCAACATTGCATGTTTCATCTGTTTCCATTCCTCCTCGACATTGACTTTAGTTTGGCTCGCATTCACGATTTCATTTGCTTTGCCCTCAAAAAGCTGTCTTACCTGCTTGTCATGCAATTTCCGGATCTTTCGTCTTGGAGTAAAGTTCCTTTTCAATTCCTGTAATTTGTTCACCTTCAAATCACATACAACTGGCTTGTGCTGGGTCACAATCTCTTCACGTGGGATCACATCATGCTCACCCTTCTTTCTTACCAAAATATAGTCCACTTGCGTCTTAGAAGATCCTGACTCATATGTTACCACATGACTCGCCCTTTCTTGAATGCTTTGTTGGTTAGAATCATATCCATTGCCAAACCAAATCCTGAAATATTTTTGCCTTGTGCATTTCTTTCGCCAAACCCGTTTCCACCGTGGGTCCCTTCGAAACCTGATACACTCCCACATGACCATTGAGATCCCCTGAAACCACGACAGCTTTTTTTCATTCAACTTTCCAGTTGTTCCAATCAACTGATCATAGAACTTGTCTTAAACCCCTTCACTCAAACCACATTCTTCTTCTTCTTCTTCTTTTTCTTCTTCTTCTTTCAGCTTTCCCCCTCAAGGGTCGCCACAGCGGACTATCGCTCTCCACCTCTGTCTGTCGCTCTCCACCTCTGTCTGTCGGTGGTGTCCTTGGCAGAGCCTCCAACCACCTTCATGTCCCCGTTAACTGAGTCAGAGAAACGTCCCTTCGGTCTCCCACGCTAAAACCACATTGAGGAGCATAAGCTGATACTGCTGTCAGTACTGTCTTACCATGCATTAACTTAAGCAGCATGATTCGGTCATTTACACGTTCGATATCAATAACCTGGTCTATCCATTTCTCTGCCAAGGAAATCCTAACACCTCCAGTTCCTTTTTCATTGCCAATCCAAAACAACTTTCCTTCTTTGCTTTAATCATTCGCACATATTTCTCTCCCCATCGAGTCTGTTGGGTACAGGATAAGTCAATGTGCCGACGTTCCAAAAACGATTTCACCAGATCTGCGTCTCACACTTCCAACATTTAGACTACAGAGTCTAAAACTCGTCAATCCATCTTCAGGTTGATGTAGTAGCTTGATGACGGTCTGATTCTGCCTACTTCCAAAGATACCCCACTGTGCGCGACATTTTCACTTTGAGAAGTTCCATTCCCCTTGACCCAGTTGTGTAAGATAGCTTCAGAAGTCATTTCATAGTTAGGAGCTGCAAATTTTGTCTCGGTTTCGCCTTGGGATGCAGGTTTCTTTGGTGAACGAATTCATTTTTATCAACGGTAAATATCGTATAGCCGCTGTGCGGAGGAGCCTAATAATTTGGTCAACCGACATAATTTATCAGTTCTCTTAACGGATTACTGCTATATACTGGTATGAGAAGCCATCTGTTGTTTCTTACCATTGAAAAAGCCATAACAAAGCCAAAAAACTGCACCACATTTAAAGCACTTGCAACTCGGACAGTCGGACATTGTGAACTCAGCAGATAATGATGGTTTTTAACTCGCAAGGGAGGGTGGAAACGTATCGTCAAAACTGAAAATAGGCTTGTTTGAACCATCTAAATGCTACCGAGTTTCGACTCTGAATTGTAGAGCCTTGCGGACAACATGTTCTCGTATGGAATTTGACAAATTGATGCTAGATCATGTCCCAGGACACCTCTGCCGAAGATATTACTCCTAGGGGATAACAGAAGCTTTTAGTATTATTATGTGTCCATAAGGTGATCCATTAGCTACTTATTTATTTTATCTTTAGACTGTTCTCTAATTATCAATAAGTGAAACTGATACGTCTACGCATGTTCACAGAAAGAGTAGGTCATTCTGCTTAAAATGTCGATTATCTTGAGATTGCAAATGAAATCGGGCTGCTAAAAGACACCATCTAAAGTGCTGCAAAGAACAAATATTTGCACTTAAATCGCTCCACAGATGTCGGTCTTTTTGCTTATTTTTGATGTCACTAGAATTATAAAAGACGATGACGTAAATTATTTGGCAGTTCTAGTTATACTAACCATGATGTTTCAGTCAGAATAGGTTTACCCCTTGAAAAGGCGTGGGAATCGAAAATTATGAAAGAAACGAAAAGAAACGTTTTCAGGGCGTGTTTTTTTACCATTCTGCTGTACGGTTTTGACTCTTGGTCACAAAACACAACCCAAAATGAAAAAGACTGGATGGAATCTACACCAAAATGCTTCGGACAATAGATGGAATATCCGGAAGGTCTCTCGCTACCGTAAAGAGCTCTGTGGTCGCGATCAAATCTTTATCACTACGTTACGAGTTGTGTGTTAGTTTGTTAAGCCTCTTCCATAATTCTTTCACAACCAGTACGATCCGTTGTCAATAAATGCTCGTTCTTTGGAGAATGGTTTCGCCTTCTCAGATGACAGTTACTGTTGCGAGGAGCCATGGCAGTTGCACACGAGAGTGAGAACCAAGGAGAGAAGTGACATTTGAGCTTAAAGTTCCTACTAAGCTGCTACGGGAGTGAGAGGGGGGGGGGGGGGAAGGAATTTTTAAAATTCAATTTTTTTTCGAAATACGTTACCCTAACTGTGTTTTTTTTTTTAATTTTTTTATTCAGAGATCTTTATGGAACCATTGGGTACCCGCTAAAAATTACCAAGACAATTGTTACAGGGAAAAATCGGAGTTTAGTTTGTCAGTTATTGTACATCCTTTCTTACTTTATTCGATGCAGTGATGTAACCGAACACGTTTTAAAAGCTGATAGAAATCTTGATTTAACTACGATGAATGTTGAGCAGTCGAGTCTTTTTAGCAAAACACCGACATCGGCGTCAAGCCTCAGAAGCTGGATGGGAAGGGTAACTCCTGGTGATACTCAGGAAAGGACAAGAGCAGTTTTAAACCCAGATGACAGCAATAAAATTTTAAATGAAGTAATTAACGAGGAATCATTCGATTGTTTATGTGATTTATTAGAAACTGATGGTTATCGTGTAATGGAGAATGGCCAGAATCTTAGAGTATTGCATGCGGACAGTAACAAGAATGAAATAAGGAAACACGGGCTTTCTGAGTCCTTAGAACTGGGAAATGCTATTAACAATGTGAGGAAGGCCAGTAAAGAAATTTATGAATCAGGCATGTTTAAATGCTATTGTTGCAATAGTTTGGATGAGAACAGTGATACTGTTCTTGTATCAGAACAAAATAACTTCAGAGGAGGGTCCGAACAGAAATCTGATGTTTCACATTGCACCATCCGTAGTTGCGATGAACCAGGAAAATTAAAAGGAAATGGTACAATGGATAACGAAAAGCGAGATAGTGGTGGCGAATTTGATAATGGCACCCACAATGAAAAGGAAAGTTCATTAGGTATTTCTCGAACTAGTTCTTTTGTATCATGTTCTGACTGTTATAAAGACGTCCATTCTACAGACGTAGATTCAGGCTACTGCAGTATCGCCAATGAGGATCTTCAGGAACATTCTGATGGACTAACACACAGGGATATTTGTAGTAAGTTATTTGAAGTTGACAGTTCAGATGAGGAGGAACTGGATTTAGATTTCTTTGAACTACCATTGTTGAGGTGAGTTCTAAAGTTTTGTGTTCACAGTATGCTTGGTATTTTAGGTATACACAAAATTTCGCCATAAAAATTGGTCGATTATAATCGACCAATTGTTAAAGCATTCTTATTATAAAACTGGGTTTAGAATTAAACGGTACCCGCGCAACTTATTGTTATTGCAAGGATAAATTTCGTTTATTACACATTGTGAGTCTTACTACGCACAAGTGGGATACTTTTATTTTCATTTTATGCTTTCAGAAAATTTTGCTTGAAAATTTAAATCCGTTAAAAATTTTTGACGTTATGCCGAGATATTTTTGTGTTTGCTCTACAGAGAAATAAACCCACGAACCATTATGCGATTAATTCTGGCAAAAATATGAAACTAAATCCAGGCAAAGAAAATATGATAAAAAACGTAATAAATTAAATCAATAGAGAACAAATAATATTTCATTGTATTATACTCTCTTTATGGGGTGGTATTTTGATTTCTTCTGTTCTTTTAATTAGTCGCTTTCATCGCTTCGTGCATACTATTTAAGAAAAACCAGTCAGTCCTATTTACATAGAGAAAATAATTATGATAACTGCTTTTGCATTATGGAAATATTCACTCAATTTTTAAAGCAAATGAGTCGAAATGAAGACACCATAGAGTGAATGGAAACTCGCGTTGAAAATTTGGCACATTGCTTTCATTGTTTGCAAGAATACATGTTTCTGTTCCGATAGTACTACATTTTAGCTAACTAGTTTTCTAATATCTTTCCAGGTCACGGGAAAGAAGGCCGCCTCAGAGGTAAGTTTATTTTAGAGGCCGTACCTAAATAATGTAACGACGAGACGTTTAATGTTCTGAGGAAGCATCCTTTGTTACGAAGTTGCCTTGCACCAGAAGATATTCCGTTTTATTTAATGTTAAGTGTATTGAATTTGAATACGTGTTTGTGTTTGGTACATCATAAAAGTAATGAATTGTTACTTTTTTAGCGGGGTACAATGTATGTTTACCTCATCCTGTGTTACTTAAGAGTATTAATATATTGGTTTCATGAATTAAATGGAGCTAATTTTAGATTGCTTCTTAGTAGGCTAAAAGTGAAACGTGTTTGTTACAAAACGTGGCTAGATTATGGATACTGCAGATGAGCGGACAGTGCACTGTCGAATCTCCTTTCCTCATTTTCCTAGTTGACCTACGATAACATAAATTTTTTTTCAGATTATCCTAGGGTGAAAATAATGTAATTTTATAATAGTCTTGTGATTTATTCAGTGGCCCTGTACGGTGTTTGGATCACAAAATGTAAGGAAAAGTAAAGGGGTACCGTTGTTATAAGTCATTCCTTAAAGGCCATCCATAATGGTTATTCTTGCCCTTGTGGGAGGCACTGGGCTTGTAATTCTGTGACAGTAAACAGCAGTTATGTACCAGTTACACACTGTACATTATGTTAAAACAGGTTTATGTGATTTGTTTCAGATACTGGTATCTTTACTTATTGTTATAGCTTTTATACCTGGATATGTTTCTTTAGAATTTACAATCGCTTATTCCTTTTCATCAAAAAATAATTGCATATTTTTATATACAGATTATTTATTCTTTTTTTTAAAGGGTACCAGAAGTGAAAATTGAACCATGCAATTTTGGAAGATCGTTGCTAGCAGGGTAAGGAAATTCTTGACAGTTTAAAAATATTTGATTTTTGATTTAGAAACACAGCTAAAGATTTTGTGTGAAGGTGATTTGTTCAAAAGCTGGGATTATAATTTTATTATTATTATTATTACTGTAGTTTGAATGTATTGTTCATAAACAGATAAAAAAAATAAACTCAACAGAAAATATTTTCCCGGCATCAATCTAATCACATGCCCCAAAGAGTTTTTGAAGGCTTACAATTAATGAATTTCGTAAGCCAAAGATATTGGGTCATGTTAAAAATACAAAGCGCTCCATCATCAATATGAGTTTAAGAAATCTTCCAGATGGGCCTTTGAGACAAAAGTTAAGAACCGTATTAAGCAGATCCAAGGGTTTTAGTGACCATGAAGCTGGCATTAAACAACAGCATAAAAAAAGAAAAAGAAATAACTTAGCTCAAAGGCTCAAGTAGTGACACCTTTTGTGTATGGAAAGGACTTTTTGTTGAAACGAACCTTATTCAAATGTGCATTAAATTTTTAAGTATCCTTTCCGTTTAACCCTTTTGATTACTTGCCTTTCCAACAATTTTAGTTTTGTGGTTCCACGGTACAGCGAGTTAAACGGGTTTGGTCACCTAAGTTTCATCAGGAGTTCCTTTCCATTACATCCTAGCTCACCGTTTCCCACTGGCTCATTTCATTCGAGACTAAGTCTCGCCAGGTGTTCTTGGTCTTCTTCTTAGAAACCTCTTAACAACATTAAGATTGGTCAGACTATTGATCCAAACTGAGCCCCTAGATACATGACTAAATCATCGCAACCAGTTCGCAAGCACTAGAATCACTAGGAGTTAAAACACTTTAACAGTCCTAGTATCTAGACATAAAATACCCGATTTGCTCCACTGTGGTGTACTTTTGCTAATTTCAAGTGGTATATCCACACTGCCTTTCTGTCTTGAATTAAATTCATAATATCCTGTTCCATGTAATTGGTTACTGCGACTTGGTTCTTTTACAATGTCGTTGATAAAGTTTTGGTCAGGTTCATATCTGGTCCATTCTGATCTACCCCATTAAGGTCAAACTGATGAATGAAAAGACCAAGAACCGAAAGGCAACGACAGTTCGTGAGGAGGAACTGAATGTGTTGACGCATTTGCAATACGTCGGGCTGTAAAGAAGGACATTGAAGCGATGGGAAGGTTGGAGCGAAAACAGTAGGGCCTCTCAGGACCAAGATACTTGGAAAAGATTTGTTGGCGCCGTATGCTGCAGCCGGGGCAAAAAAGATTAAGCAGGCGAGTTACTGGGACGAGACAAAAACATGCCTTTTAATTTACCCTGAGAGATAATGCAGAGAGAATTCTTGATATGTTAGGAAAACGAACGTGTTGAAAATGTGAAACACTTAAAGTATATTGGAGATGAACTATGAAATGAAAAATCAAACATATCTGCCTTAATGGCTTGTCAGATTTCCATAGCATATGCCGAATGGAATGGAATGAAAAGTGTACTAACTGATAAACGAATTTCACTTTCTATAGATATAAGTTTTAGAAGCATGTGTAAGAAGTCGCTTGTTATATTCGGTGCAGGGCTTGAATTGGAATATGAAACAGATGCAGAAGATCGAGTCATTGTGGCATGGATTTTATGAAGCTTGCTAGAAGGGAGTTTTTAAAAAGGAATTTTAAATGCCAAAATGCACCAGAGGACAAGAATGATTACAGTATCTCTCAGGAAGAAATAAACTGGGCATTTAATATGAGAAACAAGAGGCTTGCACAGATGATAAAAACTGTAGGGATAAAGGAGTTCAGTGTTAAAGCAGCATCATGTGGATATTTCTTGTTTAACCACTTTGGTGAACTACTCTTCTCAGAAATATTTTTTTTTGCATATCCATACATAATGCATTCGTTGGAGGAAGTTATCATCAGTAATTGGTGCCGCCGAGAGTCAACTGAGAAAAATGACGAAAAAGAAATAATTAATTCAACTACATCATTGTGCTTTATACCATGTATCAGTGGAAGAAGTATCTCGAGAAGACTTTGTTCTCGATAGGAATGAAATGAATGAATGCATGGTCGGTCAGTTGGTTGACATTACAATTTTTTCTAAGTGTGGTCACACAGGTCTTTTATACAGTTTGCCCAATATTGGCATGCATAGATAAAATTCTGGACACATGCATTGTACACCTAATTTCACGTACGTAAAGAAATGTCTTGGCAACTGAGGAGTATAAATTACAGCCCAATGACAAGTGCTACCTCTGCCTTTGAAACTAAAGACTTTTTTTAAAAATGCGCCCAATCCGTCATTTCCCGTAATGCCTGCAAGGCACTTCAGTATGCTTTCCAGTTTAAGGAGCTGTGTTTATTGAAAATTTGCCCGTTGACTACTGTAATTCCTCGTTTTCTTGGTTTGAATTGTTTGCTTCGTACGTGTCACGTTACATTTCCCTTTTCATTTTGTTATCTTACAGATATTGCGAAAAACAGATTTCTGACTTTGTTATGCAAGGGACCGAGTCATTTGAGCACGAGAAAATGGTCAGAGACCTTCAGTTCGCCGTTGGTGTAAGTGTAATCGATTTGAAATTGTATAATCTCTCGGCTCGTTTCAATAACGGTATTTCGTCATTCGAATGGCGAAATCTTTGTGATTACACCTTTATGCCTTCCAGCCATTTCGTAGACGTCTTGTTTCTTCACTCCATTCCTGTAGTACATTGTGTGTTTAAAAGAATGTCGGCTTTACATTTCTTGATGAAGATTAAAAACAGTGAGGCATCAGACATGCAGCATTTAACACGTTAGGCATAGCACAAAAACTGTTTTTAGAACCTCCAAATTTGTATATTTCAATTTGAATTTTTTTTACTTGTGGTTTGTATCTGCAGTTTTTCAAGGCTGAGGAACGTTAAGTTAGAAGAAGAACTTTTTTTCTGGAAAGAGTGATCGGGGAATTTGATTTAATTAAAGCGAAGGGATTTAATTTAAAGGAAGTGCCCATCACATTTTATTACGAAAACGAAAATTTTAATATGTCTTCTTTGGAATGAGGCAACAATGCAGTTAGAGACAGAGAAAGAAAAATAGAAAAGTTTTTTTTGGTTTTAACGTCATTTTCCCCAGCAATTTGGGCTCAGACGGTGCCCTCCATAGGGACTTCGATTTGGTAGTGAGGAATTTCTTGGCCGGATGCCCTTCCTGACGCCAACCAATGGCATTTCCTTTTGTGAAGTTCCAAAGTCTCCCGCTCGGGGAATCGAACCCGGAATTCTTGGTTACGGTGCAGTTGCACAAACCATTAAGCCACGACCCCTCAAAAGCTAAAAAAATGTTACATCGAACTGGATTCGAACCAGTGACTATGGCTATCATGGTCGCATGTTTTACCATCATGGTCATCGTTCTGTGGAAGGTTCGGCTCTATATGCGTGATTGGAATGGTGAAGGTTAAGCGGCGATAGCTCAGGTGGTAGATCCTGTAGCCATAGAGGCGTAGGTGCAAACATTTTTTTCACTTTTCTATAGTTCCAAATCCTCTTCATTTATATTATATTATTTTCAGAAAGAAAAACAGTAGATTTGTGTTATGAAAAGGGCAGGTTTGCGAGGTTTTTTTGTTCCTAACCACCCTTCTATCTCGAATTTATTTTGAACAGAAAGGCACTGAATGATATGGTGGGTAATCATTCAAGGAAAGCGCCGTTAGCTTTTTTCCTATCCAAGGAGACTCTCATTGCAGTTGGGGTGCATATTCAAAAAAACAAGATAATACGATTCTGTTAAATTGTCATTGACTAGTCTGGCTTTGTTAGATGTTAAGTTTAGTCAGTGTATTTTAGTAATGAAGCCAAGCTAAATCATACCTTGATTTTCTTTCTCTGCAGCATTCAGTACTTGATGAACCAGTTGGAGATGCAGCATGTATTATCGCCGACACGGATAGTTGGTATGTTTGAAATCCAAAGTATTTTTGCAGTTGTATGTAGATATTTGTAATTACAGGTTTGGTTGTATAGGTTCAAGGTTTCTTTCACGATCACGTTCTCCTAATAAGCACATTGTTGGTAGTATTAATGAGGGTGACTTCTGTTTTAATTCAGCCTTTTTTAATGTCGGAGGAAAATGGAATTGAAACCATTTTTAAGTTTATTAACCTATGCTTTTTAGGCTTGGACAAAGAGGTAATAGCCCAGACTTAAATTCAGTGTATTTGTAGGTTTTATGGCAAGACGGTAGCAGGTGGGCCGCAAGAGATTCGCAGTAGGGGGGGGTCATTTTACGCTATTCCACCTTGCTTCTACATAAAAGAGAACTATAGAGGACGGGAATTTGAACTAGCAGAAGCTTCACAATTCCTGTATGACAAGGAATGTTCATTACATTTCCTGGCCACGTTAAGTATTAAATACAAAGGATGTGTTTTACTCATGCAAGCACACACATATATACATTGCAGTTGTTTTATAAGAATTTATTGGCTGCAGATTTTTCTCTAGGCAGTAATTTTTAACTTCATGTCATTGTTTGAAAGGATACCTTTTAATTTAGTACATCACAATTTGCTATTCCAAGTAAAACACCGCTTGTAACCATTACACTGAAAATATTATTTGTCTCTAGCTTTAGTGGCTAGCTGATTCTTTTTTTGTCTATCTGTTTGATATGATTATTGTAATTGTGTGAACGACTACAAGAGGCAATTAAAGGCGTGAGTTATTAATTTGCTGTCGTTAATTTTTTGTTTTGTCGCCCCACCTTTAAACAGGACATGTAATGTATGGACGCTTCAACGGAGGAAAGATCCTGTTATGCAAACTACTAGGTAATGTACAAAAGATTCTCTTGAAAATAAGTTAATTTTCTTTTACTTTAGTACCAGGAAATTGTGGATTAATTTCTAGCTTTTGAACATCACTTCCACTCTGTTTTTTACGGCTCCAGTTCCTATGTTCTCAGTGACGTGCTTTAATTGTTGCAACAATAATTATGTTAACCTAACAGCACTTTTGTATTCGCCACCATGCAAATATATATACTGAGGATAATTTATGAATTAAAAAATGTAGACATGAATTATAAATAGATAAAGAAAGTTAAAGAAATATGTTGTACACTTGACATTGTGTACAGGGAATATTTTCTCTGAGATTTAATTTTGTACATGCCACTATATGTTGCATTAGAAGAAGAGTATTCATTTTCCTTGACTGTGTGGCATTTTCCCCCATAGGTAAAGAATTGAAGCTTATCCAATAGCGTTCTGTTTATCTACTTAATTTTAGGTTATTTTCACTGTCGTAATAAATATTTGTTTGATTTATTTTCCAGCATTTCCTTTCTTACCATTCTTTTGTTTAATTTTTATGATACGTTGTCACTTTGTGAAACGGAATTGGTACAGAGCTGGAATTATATTATTGTACACTTACTGACACTAGATAAACGATGATGGTAAGTGAAACAATGTTGACTCCTTTTTTTTCTTTAGCGAGCAGCTCGATAGCAAGTTGATCATAGCATCAGAGATGGTTTCAGAAATGGTAGAATCAGTGCGAGGACTTGTTGACGTTGCATTGCCACTGCCATTTGTAAGTTATCCGCTTTGTTTCATGTTCATTCTAGCCCTTCAAATGTATTTAATGAGATTTCAAATTTACTTATGTTTCAAGAACGAGTATTGACGTGGGAAGAGCAGGGCGAAAAGTAAATGACCCGACTAACATTAAGCTGACCTTACTTTAGTAGTTGCTACACATTTTGTACAACAAAATATGAGCGCAATGTATTTATGTTCGTTGTTGTAACTTGCTTCGTAATAAACAGCAGTGTTTTATAGAGATTGATTTTAGATTCTTACTTGTTCATGCTGTGAAAAACTAACCCAATACTACAGCCTATTTACCATACAGTAGGGGACGTTGTGGCAGTAGATTCTTTATGCCGTTTATATGAATTTATGGTATACTATCAGTCCCGCTTGCAATAAATGGTTGAACTTTTACACAATGACTGGAACAAGAGGCATGCCTACAGATTTCAGATGTTTTTAACCGTCTCAGAAACAAATTTAGGTTTGGTTGATTAAATTTTGCTCATTTTATCTTTGTTTCCTAGTGTTTGATGCATATCGAGGACTGTCTAAAGAATATCTATATACAGAGCAAGGTGAGATTAAACAGAATTTTATCGGAAAACTGACCGAGTTTCTCTCATTCTCTCTCTCTCTCTCTCTCTCTCTCTCTCTCTCTCTCTCTCTCTCTCTCTCTCTCTCTCCCTTTTTCTCTCTTTCTCTCTCTCTCCTTCTCCCTCTCTCCCTCCTCCTTCTCACACTTCTCTCTCTCCTCCTCTCTCTCTCTCTCTCTCTCTCTCTCTCTCTCTCCTACTTTCTTCACCTATCCTTCTCTCCCTTTTCTNTCTCTCTCTCTCTCTCTCTCTCTCTCTCTCTCTCTCTCTCTCTCTCTCTTTCTCTCTCTTTCTCTCTCTTTCTCTCTCTTTCTCTCTCTCTTTCTCTCTCTCTTTCTCTCTCTCTTTCTCTATCTTTTTATCTTTCTTTCTTTCTTTCTCTTTTTCTTTTCCTCTCTTTTTCTTTCATTTTCTCCCTTTCTCCCCATCTCTTTATCTCTTTTTCTCCTTTCTCCCTTTTTCTCAGCCTCTCCCTTTCCCTCATCCTCCCATTCCACCATTCTTTGTAGACAAAATTCATATTTTCGTGAATTCTTTTCATGACAGCTTTTCATGTACTAATTTAGCAGTATTGTGCAACAGTGCCTTTTGTACTATTGCAATGCCATTTTCATGCAGTCACTGAAGATGTGCTGCACACTTGCTCCTTTTCTCCTCACCATCTGCTGGGTGATTACCCAAATTCTTATTTTCTTGTTATTTCACCTGGTTCACCATATAAATGGCTTTTAATTTCGGATCCTTCGTGGTCAGCCAATTCTCTGCTTTTTCCTTGTCTGCTTTATTCTGCATTTCTCTTTTTTACAGGCCCCACATTCACATAGCTCTCCATTTTGTTTTTAGCGCTTGGGACGTTCACTTTTTAACTACCTCACCTTTACCTATGCCAATAATCTATGTAAAAAGTTGTTAAATGGAATTTTAAAAGTACATCCCAAGATTGTGCTGTTAACCATTAGCACCGCATTTAATGTTTGTAAGCCTTTGCCATCCTTACACCTACTCAGATACAATCGATTCAGCGTCATTTTTTTAATAGAATGCCCGGTTTCTCACCTTTCGCCTTTCCAGTTCAGAATGGACAAAAGGCTACGTGAAGGTCAGAAATTGGACTTGACTGTCAGAGGCAATATTTTGCGCATGCGTTGTGGGACATTTTTTAGGTATCAGATGCCTGACTTTTACTGAAGTCTTTACGTATGCGTTTTAATACAATAAAGGACCTATGAGACGTGACACGAACATTAAAGGGACTACTGACATATCACAAAGAGTATTTTAAAAAATTCTGAAAAGTAAAAACATCATTGGCACGAATATTAAAAGACGATTGTTATATTACTTAAAACTATGAAAAGTATAAACAAAATTGAAAAAAGCTGTATGAAAAAACACAAAGGTTTATGACTTTAACGTTATCAAATTGAGAGTGCTTTTCGAAAAATATGAGCAATGCCTATGAGAACAATTTTCTAGATTTTTCTCTATATGTTTTTTAAGTCCCCTTCTTAATCATCCCTAGTGCCCCGACAATGACTGTAGGAGCTCTAGCATTGATTTTACACACTTTTGAATTTCTATCTCCAGGTCTTTTTCTTGCTTAACTTTTCGAATTTCTTAACTGAGATGTTTTTATCACATGGCACACTTATGTCAACTAAAGTGCATATTTTGTTTTTCCTATCATTATTTTTAATGTAGGGACGGTTGGCTTGAATCGTCCGATCAGTGTTGGATCGGAAAGCCCCACAGAATAGTAGCATTTGTCCCTACCGTGACTGGTAGTGGATGGTGTTCATACCAGTTGGGGTTGGTTTCAATACCAAAATGTTTGCATATACCCCAGTGGAGATACTGCCCAACACGGTCGTGGCGTTTCACATACTCATTTGGAACAAGTACTGGACATCTGAACACAAGGTGGTGGTCTATTGTTTCCTTGTGATTGTCACAGAACCGGCACTTGGGGTCAGCTCTATTCTTCAGTATGTTTGCTTGGTAATTCCGGGTAAATAAGCTTTTGTCCTGTGGTGCAATGATGAAGCCTACCGTCTCTGCCTTAAGTCCTGCACTCCTCAGCCACTGATGGATTGTAACTTGATCTACATCAGCGGAGAGCATACTGTCCGTGCAGAGCTTTCTGGCTCCAACGGTCGATAAACTGTTTCTGTGCTTTCCTTTTAGCATTCATTTTCACATTCTTCGCAGTTACTGTGGCTTTACGTCCATCTTCATCTTCTTCGGTTATTTCTACACCTAATTCGTTTCCAAATTTCTGGTATTCTTTGTAAACCGAGTGCAGATTTTTATTCCTTTCCTGCCTGTTTACTAGTTTTAAGATCCAATCATCTGCTTTCATCAAGATATTGTTTCATTCCAATTGTTATGGTTTAAAAAGACATTTCAAGTTGAATGAGTCCACGTCCCCCTTCGTATCTAGGCAAATAGAGACGATCAACATCTGCGTTGGAGTGGAGCATACCACTTGATGTGAATAGTTTTCTAGTTTTACAGACCATATGTTTAATGTAAGGAGGGTTCCAGTTTTTTATGTTGTAGCTGTATTGTACAACTGGTACAGCAAGGGTGTTTATTGCCTTAATTCTGTTTTTTGAGTTAAGCTCGGCTTTAAGCACTAATCGAACTCTTCGTTAGTATTCTTTACGGATTTTCTCCTTTCCAATATGGTTAATCCCGTTGCCTTTATTTACTACGAAGTATTAATACATTTCCTTAGGACCAAATTCCCTAATGGTCGTGTCTGGGTCAAGATATATGGATGATATTTTTTCTAGTCTCGTTGAAATGTACCTTTTGCGCACTTACCAAGGCCGAATTCCATGCAAATATAATTACTGACCTCCTTAACCGTAATTAGCAATCCTTTCAGTTGTTGATCACTTTTTGCGAAAAGTTTCAAATCATCCATATAGAAAAGGTGATTAATCTCCTTGTCATAGTTCGTGTAACCACAGTTGCCGATATTAAGTTCGCTGGAAAAGGGGATAAGCGATATGGAGAAGAGAAGTGGGGGAAGAGAGTCTCCCGTGAAGATAACACGTTTGATTTTAACAGTGTCAGGTTTAGAAGTCCCAGCGTCGTGGGAGAGAAAAAGAAGGGTGTTTCATTTTGACATACTTTTCTTTAAAAATTTGTAATTATTGGTGAGGTTTTGTACATTTCGAGGCTTTTAACAGTCCAATCATGCAGATCACTGTTAAAACCTTTACGATAATCAATCCATGCGGTGCTCACGTTCTTACTCTTTCTCCTGCAGTCCTCTAGAATCATTGTGTTGCTTATCCTTGCATCCATATGGGTTTCTTTTGCAGCCTTTCTGTGAGAAAGAATCAAGTTTTGCTTAAGGAATTAACACATCCTGTCACTAATTACTCATTATTATTATTATTATTATTATTATTATTACTATTACTATTACTATGTAACTTTTTAACCACAGGTACATAGCACACATTTTATAATAAATAGTGGATATTTATCCATCTCCAGTTTCTTTAGCAAACAATTTTTGTTAGCTAATTTGAACATCATTCGTCTAAGGCAAAAAATAATTTTCTAATAATTGTTTCGCTTTCTTTTGCATTTCGTTCGCGATTTTATCTATAATCTTTTAATCAAATAGTTCGTTTATCGCATTTTTAATTCCTTCATTCCACTGGCACAACATCATAACTGAACAGATGCTCCGTCTTATTTTAATGTTCTTAATCGAGTTCAAAGGTATGTCTGTAACTTGACTTGATGTCTCATCGATGAAATGTTGCTTGCCTTGATCTTTCTATTGGTTTTCTAATGAGCTTCCCTCATTGTTATCAGTTCAGTGTATTGCATGTCGTGTAAGTCGTTTCTCTCAATGTCATCATCTGTTGTCCCTCGTTGCAAAAAACCAACTAGGTTTTTACTCTGGTCTGTAAGATTGTGGAACTGTTAGGGATCTGAGTGCTTTCCATCACCATAAGACTTGAGTCAAAGCATCCTCGTTAATGAACATTTCTCAATAGGTGAGGCATCCTCTTCAGAATGATATTACATGAAAATTGGGAGGGAGATAAGGGGGCAGCCTTGCATTAAACGACACCAGTTGCGTTTTTCTGCTTTAAAGGAAAAAAGCCACGTCCTTACCCATTTTCTGACATCCTGGTTAGAATCTAAGTCATAACCCACGTTTTACTTGTTCCTGCTAGGTTGCTTTTTTATTATTATATACTATGTATTTTATGGTAATGAATATATTGTAGAAAGTACGGAATGAATGATATCATCACTGGTTTTTTTGGCTTTTAATGTTCAACAAAGGTCTGTTTTTAAGTTTCATTTTTGTATTTGCTCACAGGTTGTCGCAGAATTTGCACGCTCTGCGGGCTCGACTCTCGCAAGATCGTATCTTGAGGAGAAGTTAAGGTATGCTTTAAGTTACTGTACACCCAGTTTAAACCAGCAATGTTAGTATTGTTTATGCATTAGTGGTACAAAAAACTCATTGAACTGTTGTACCATGAAATTTCGATATGGAAGGTAGTTTATTATAAAAGAAGACCCTCCCTCCTGAATTGTTAAGAAACATTTTGCGAACGTAGGGTTCGTTATTTTAGGTTTGTTCATATTTCAACCTTTCGCAGATTTAAAGTACTCATAATAATAAACACTGGTCGACATGTTTATGGACCAAAATGTTACTAAGCAATGGGCACATGTTCCTGGGATGCCTTTTACGCTGATTCTGAAAATCAAGACCGTTTTGATCCACAACATCGCTTTTTCTCAGTGCAGATTACGCACCTTTTGCACAAAATAGAGCGAAACATCTAATATCCTCCTGTTGGTCCAGGCTATAATATTATTAGTAATGTACTCAAAATATTTTAAGTAAAGTAAAAGTAATCTATTCGTGAAAGAAAAGGTATCCCATTGATATCAAATATGGATTATCAGCAGTTTCAGTCTTTGTTATGTAAGCTAGAAATACCTTTTAAAAACTGCGATTTTATTACCTGACGACACAGTTACAAATTTCTTCACCTGAATAAATGGTTCTTTGTGATTTGAGTTGATAAACAACCTATATTCTTAAGTCTTAAGTATTCTAAGTCTCTGCTCAGTTGCTTGGTAATTTTTAATTCCCAACTGAACCAGAAGATTCTCTCAATTTTGGTGAAGACTGGCACGCGGGGGGAAGGTTGTGTGTGGGAGATCCGAGTGTGGAACATATGTAACACTGTGTCGATTTTGTGAAGGCATATCATCCTTACTTTGGAAATTAGCTTGCAGACACCGACAAGTCATTTGCACCCCATGTTAGCTGCAAAGCATATGTTGAGAACTTGCGTGATTGAAGAAATAACAAAAGGAAAAGTATGCCATTTGCTTTACCTGTGATGTGGAGACAGGTTAAAGTTCATGTGACAGACTGCTATTTTTGCATGACTAATCTTCAAGGAATCAATCGCAAGGAAAAGCATTCTGTTCAATATTCTGATGTTCCGTCTGCCATAAGACCAGTCCCTCGATGGCCAAACCTACGTGTTCCCGAGCCAGATATTGGAATGGAATCTTACGCAGAATCGGAATCTGACAAGGTATGACAGAAGAGACGATGAAGAATACATGCCAGAAGAGAATGACGGGGCAGTGTTTTTAACACAAGCAGATCTCGATGACCTGACACAAGACCTAGACCTCTCAAAGAAATCGGCACAGAGTCTGGGGTTTCATCTTCGTGAGAACAATTTGCTGGCACCTGGAACAACATTTTACTATCGAGAGCGTGAAAGATAATTTAGATTAATTAATTTAATTTAGTTCTTCACAACCCAGAGAGACTTACCATTGGTTTACTGCAACAGCATTGTTCATTTGATGAAGTCAGTAGGGATGGACTGTGTTGCTACGGAGTGGAGACTTCTCATCGATTCGTTCAGCAGACGTTTCAAGGCGGTTGTCCTTCATAATGGAAATAAAAACACTTCTATTCCAATTGGTCATTCTGTGCAAATGAAAGAATCCCCTGACAACGTGGATCAGTTGCTGCCTGCTCTGAATTACCATGAGTATGGTTGGTTTATCTGTGGAGATCTTAAGAATGTTGGATTGGTTTAGAACTACAGTGTGGGTACACAAACTATCCATGCTTTCTGTCTTTGTGGGACAGTCGCAATTATGATCAACATTATATCAGACAAGAGTGGCCGCCAAGACAACAGCTGGAACGTGAACTGCACTTAGGTCGATCTCGTCCTCGTATTGAACCAAACAAGATATTAAGATATTACTTCTAACCCTTGCATAATAATCTGTTGTGATAGGGCAAAATGGACTGATTTAACAATCACACACACACACACACACACACACACACACACACACACACACACACACACACACACACACACACACACACACACACACACAC